>PVKA01023947.1:0-34910 GCA_004027165.1 Ctenomys sociabilis
AAAAAAAAAAAAAAAAAAAAAAAAAAAAAAAAAAAAAAAAAAAAAAAAAAAAAAAAAAAAAAAAAAAAAAAAAAAAAAAAAAAAAAAAAAAAAAAAAAAAAAGAATCATTGCAAGTTTGAGACTAGCCTGGGCTACAAAGTGAGCTCAAGGCCAGCCTGTACTGCACAGCAAGACCCTATCTCAAAAAATAAAAAAAGGAAAAAAATTTAATGAATGAATATTTGTAGGAAATAAAATTCTTTTCCTTTCATCTAACATTTTGCATCATTTTCTTTTTATGTATTTTGTGCAGGGTCTCACTATGCTGCTTGAACTCTAGTGATCCTCCTGTTTTTAAGCCTCCTAGATACAAGTTTTTTTTTTTTTGTTTTTTGGTAGTACCAGGGATCAAACTCAGGACCTTGTGCTTGCCAGGCAAGTACTTACTCCACTGAGCTATTTCCCCAGCCCTTAAGCCTCCTAAAGATGGGATTAGCATGCACCACCATCCCCAGACATAGGCTCAGCTCGCCTGGTGTGGGCCATCCAGGGGTGGGGCTGGCATGACATGTGGTGCTGTGGATTGAACCCCAGCCTCTGCACTTGCCTAAACAGGTGCTTGGTCTGCTGAGCTATATCCCTGGCCCTATCATTTTTCTAAAATAAATAACTTTGCGGCAGGGATATAGCTCAGTAGCATAAGCACTTGCCTGGCAAGTGCAAGGGCTTGAGTTCAATCCCTGGTTCCACCAAAAAATAAATGAATAATTAAAATAAATTACTTCAATAAAAAAATCTCTTGGCAAGATATTCTGGCATACTCTTGTTAATCCTAATACTCAGGAGGCTGAAGCAGGCAGATTGCTGTGAGTTCAAGGCCAGTGTAAACTATATATCCAAGCCAGGGATAGTGGCATATGCTTGTAATCTCAGCACTCAGGAGGCTGAAGCAGGAGGATGCTGGAGTTCCAGACCAGCCTGAACTGTATAGTGAGACCCCATTTCAAAAACAGAATACAATACAATACAGAGCCAGACCTTGTTTCTAAAAAATAAATCTCTTCACAATGCATCTCCTAGGATTCATCCTTGCATATTACTATTTGCATAATTATCCCAATATGCTGTTTCAGAGCTGATTCTGATTTTGAATTTGGATCTTGGCCAGATACAGTAATTGCCTGGAAATTCCCTGTTGCAAGGGAAAAGTAAAGAGTTTTAACACTTTATTAAACAAAGTACTAGGTCAAGGGGAGTCAGTACAGAGAAATGTAAGGAGAATATGGGAAACTACAGGTACAAAGACATATTTATTCTCTTGAATTTCTCATAATTTCTTAGTTATTGTTTTTTAAAAAACAAAACTTATCTGTTTATATCTTGTAATCTGAAAAACTAATTTGCACATAGCATCATGTAATACAACAACTATTGTTGGATTCCTATTACTTTGATTAGTGAAATCTTATGTATAATGCTGTTTTCTTCTATCACTATTTTGTATTCTTTGAAAATAATAATAAAAAGTAATAAAAAAAAGATATATTCATATACCTGGGTTGGGGATATAGCTCATAAACTTGCTTACGCCGTAGATTCAATGCCCAGAACTGTCCTCTACATCTAATATGAAATGACAGTGGTAGAAATATGCTTATTTTCTCCTCTTTGCACATCTCAACTCTGTCTCCTGCCTCAACTAAAATATCATCCCTATCAGAATATGTCCCTAAATCTCCAGGACTAGGATAGTATCTGTAGTGCCTGCACATTTAGGAACATGATCTGTGAGTGAATAAATCAGTGGATAGAAAAATGAGTGATAGGCTTAAATTATTTCAAAGGGCTAGTAGAGGCTTCAAGTGCTTTGAAAATCTTTTGAAATTAGCCAAAGATATGCTCAGAGGACTTCCATTTGCCTAGTAACAGGAAATGGGTAATCTGGTTGCCAAACCTCTCTAACCCATTAAACTAATACTTGAGCATGTATTCTATGCTAGGTGTTCTTTTTTTTTTCAGTCTGTAGTTCAGGCTGGTCTTGAACTTGCAGTGATCCCTGCCTCAGCCTCCTGAGTGCTGGGATTACAAGTGTAATCCCTATCACACTCGGCTGTGCTAGGCATTCTTATAACCACTAAAGATATAGTAGTGAAAAATTGGACAAAGCAAGGGCAAAAGATAGACTGAGTTTATGTTTATTAAAGGTAGGAAGAGAAACATGCTCTGCATTGGCCAATTAAAAATAGGGAAAGATGAGGCTGGGGAGATGGCTCAAGGGAATAAGTGCTTCCCTGGCAAGCACAAAGGTCTGAGTTCAATCCCTGGTTCTGAAAAAAAAAAAAAAAAAAATAGGTAAAGATACACACTCTACAGGGAGAGAGCAGCCCTCTGTGAAGGAGTGAGACAGAATGGAGGAGTTGAGCAAACCACACCCCTTTCCCTTCATTCAAGTGTGTGGGCACAGCACCGCTCTGGTGATTGTCCATGTTTAAATTTAGGAGGTTGTGATGCCCAAGGTGACCGATCATTAGTTCCAACACCAGTGAGACAAAATGAGACACCTGGAGTCAGAGGTGACCACAAAGGCAAGCACCTAAGACAAGTGCAGAGGCTCCCCTTTAAAGAATATACTTCTCACAAGCCTATAATCTTAGCACCAGGGAGGCTGAGATAGGAGGATCACTGCAAATTGGAGGCCAGCCTGGAACACAAGGTAAGACCCTGTCTCAAAATACTAAAACAGGGGCCGGGCAGATGGCTCAGTAGAATAAGTGTTTACCTGGCAGGCACAAGGGCCTGAGTTCAACCTCTTGTTCTACAAACAAACAAACAAACAAACAAAAATCAACTAAAACAAAACAGAATCTAGACCTTTAAGGAATGTGGAACTTCTTACAGTAAAGGAAGTAGACATGGCACAATTAGTTCCCTGTGTAGTTCTGGTGCGGTTCTGTAATGTAGGTTGTACCCAATCCTGCTATAGTTTTTAGTGTGTTACCATATAAGGGAGACAAAGACCCCAGAAGTCCTTAAAGGACAAGACCCCACTATGTGGGGTTCTCAGCCTTTGGTTATGAATTCATTGGGCCCCTGCCAGTAGGAATAAAGCTACTTCTGGAAACAGAGTTGGTGTCCTGTCTTCTGTGTGAGAATCCTGCAACAATAGAGGTGTCTGACCCTTTAAATACTGGAAGCCTGAAAAAAAAAATAATACTGGAAGCCTGAGTTGTGTGGAAGCTCACTCTGAGTTCCTCTTCCTTTTTCCATTTACCCTTCTGTCTGTTTCTGCCCCTACTGTCCTGTGATGTTGAATAAACAAAAACTACTTACCAGGAGACTGGCTTTGAGTCTACTTTTTAGCCTAGGCTGGTCTCAACAATCCTGCTTCAGCCTTCAGAGTGCTGAGATTCCACCAGGCCTGGACTTTCCTTCTTGTACACAAGAACCTAAACTACTTTTGGTCCATTCAACTGTAACAAGCTTCCAGTGCCCAAGAACTCAGTGGTGACAGCCTTTTGTTTTGTTATCTAAAGAGAATACAGAGGCCTGGGAGATGGCTCATTGGAATAAGCACTTCCCTGACAAGGGCAAGGGCCTGAGTTCAATCCCCGGTTCCACCAAAAAAAAAAAAAAAAAAAAAAAAAAAAAAAAAAAAAAAAAAAAAAAAAAAAAAAAAAAAAAAAAAAAAAAAAAAAAAAAAAAAAAAAAAAAAAAAAAAAAAAAAAAAAAGAGAGAGAGAGAAAAAAAGAATACAAAATAGTAAATAAATAAATTAGATACAACACAGTACTTCACCAAACCAATAGGAATTCAACAATAGTTCCTGTATTTCATAACATTGTCTTCAAATTAATTACTCAGATTACTGGATCCAAGCATGTAAAATTGTAATGAAAAAAAGTTATAAGAATTTGAAGTGGACATAAAAAAAAAAAAGAAAAATACAAGCATCAACATTTCCCTTTGTAGACCAGCAAAACGATTACCCAAGCCATCCTGCATACATCCATAAATGCATATTTCACTACCTTTCCTCCCTCTCCTGTCTTTTTTGTTTGTTTGTTTGTTTTGCGGTACTGGGGGTTGAACTCAGGACCTTGTACTTGCCAGGCAAGTGCTTATTCTACTGAACTGTTTCCCCAGCCCTTCTCCTGTCTTTTCCTCATCCCAGTTGTTCCTTCCCTTTGAACAGATTCTTTCCCTTTCACAGTACCTATTGTACCTTTCAGATTTTATTTTCTGTTTCAGTTCTTTCTTTTTTTTTTTTTTGCGGAACCCGGGATTGAACCCAGGCCCTTGCGCTTGCCAGGGAAGCGCTTATTCCATTGAGCCATCTCCCCGGCCCCTGTTTCCGTTCTTATACTAGCTAGAGAATACAATGCTTGCATATGTGGGTCTGATTTATTTCACTTATGAATATGGTCACTAGTTGCATCCATTTACCTATATAAGCCTCAAGTTTATCTTCTTTTTATAGCTAAGTAATAATTGATTGTGTAAAAACACCATACCTTTTTATTTTTATGGTAAAAATACCATACCTTTTCCTCAGTGAATGGACATTTGGGTTGTTTACAAGATTTAACTATAACAAATTACACTGCTATAAACACAGGTGCTCTTATATTACTGTGGTATATTGCTTTCAGTTCTTCTGGGAAAATACCCAGGAGGGGAATAATGGGGTTGAATGGGACCTCAAATTCTAGTTATTTGAGGAATCTGCACATTTGTGCCACTGGGCTACATCCCTGGCCCTTGCATTTTATTTTTATATTGGGATTCTCACATTAGAGAAATCATGCAATATTTAAGCCTGTGTGTATGATTTACTTCACTTAACACTGTAGTCTTCAGATGCACCTGTTTTCCTACAAATGATTGAGTTTAGCCTTCTTTACAAGAGAGTGTATTTTGTTTTGTGTTGTAGTGAGCAAGTTTTTAATACTGGCCTTCTAGGGGCAGGGTAGATGGCTCAGTGGAATAAGCCACTGATGCTCCAGGCAGTGCTACTGTAGCCAGCTTCTTTGTGTGTGTCCAAATCAGTTTCAAATGGAGGTGGTCATACATGCCTGTAATCCCAGCACTCAGGAGACTGATCACCACAAGTTTGAGGCCAGCCTGGGCTACAATGTGAGCTCAAAGCCAGCCTGAACTGCATAGCAAAACTGTCTCAAAAAAAGACCAAAAAAATGGGGTTGGGGAGATGGCTCAGTGGAATAAGGGCTTCCCTGGCAAGTGCAAGGGCCTGAGTTCAATTCCTGGTTCTGCCCACAGAAATCCTGGCTATACTCTAGCCCTTAATCCCTAATGTGATATATTTAGCGGTAGAGCCTGTGGGAGGTTATTAAGTTTATATGAGGTCATGAGGCATGAGGGTGGGGCCCCTAGACTTGTAATAGTGCCTGGTAAGAAGAGGATGAGACCAGAGCTTGAATGTTTTCTGCTATGTGAGGACATGGCAAGAAGGCAACTAAGACAGAAAGAGAGCCCCTGCAAAGAACCAGACCTGCCAGCACCTTGGCCTTGGACTTACTGGCCCAGGGAACAGTCTATTGTTTCAGCCTTCCAGTCTGCAGTTTTTTTGTGTTTCAGCAGCCTAGAGGAAGCCATCCCCTACATTCCTTGGCTCATGGCCCTGCTTCCTGTCATAGCTCCTGGACTTTCTTGGTTCTTCTTTGTCTTCTTCTTTTTACTTATAAGGACCCTTGTAATAGCATTGGGCCTACAAAGATAAGCCAAGATAGTCTCCCTATGTCAAGACCTTTAAGTGACTGTATTTGTGAAATTCTTTTGCCACCCAAGGTGACATATTCATGGGCTACGCAGCTCAGGACATGGTGACCTTTGGAGGGCCATTATTTTTCTACCATAGACAAACTTTCTTCTTTCTTTCTCTATCTTCTTTCTTTCTCTATCTTCTTTCTTTCTTCTTTCTTTCCTTTCCTTCTCTCTCTCTCTCTCTCTCTCTCTCTCTCTCTCTCTCTCTCTTTCTCTCTCTCTCTTTCTGATATATGGTCTCATTTTGTAACCTTAAAATTACTATGTAATTCAGCCTGGCCTCAAATTCTTAGCAATCATCCTGCCTCTCTACTACTGGGATCACAGGCATGTGCCACCACACCTGGCTAAACACTATAACTATAACTGTAAACACTTAACAAATTGCTTTTTGAACAGGATATTGCTAAATTGCTGACACTGAATTTGATATCCAATTCCCTAAGTCCAGAATATCAGGCATTATAGGCATGTACCAGTTGATCATTTTTTTTTTTCTTTGAGACAGGATCTCACTCTGTAGTTTAGGCTTGCCTTGAACTCACTACGTAGCCCAAGCTGATCTTCAACTCATAGTGATCCTCCTCCCTCAGCCTTCCAAGTGCTGGGATTACAGGCATGTGATTATTTTCATGTAAAAGAAGGCTAATTCTATTTTTATTTGTCTAGAGGTAATATGGTAATTTATTTATTTATTATGTATTTAGTACAGGGTCTACACAAATTCAACTTGTAATGATCCTCCTGTTTTCCCGCCTCCCAAGTGCTGGGATTACAGGTGTGTACCACCACACCCAGTCTAATATGATAATTTAATGATTTCCTCTTTTTTTTTTTTTTGTCTTTTTGAGACAGGGTCTTGTTATACAATCCAGGCTTCCTAGATGTTGAGATTACAGGCATGCACACCACACCCAGCAAAATGGTTTTTTTAAGCAGTACATTCTGAGATATATAAAATTGAGATTTTAAGTCTCAACTTTGCTCAAAATAATTTAGGAATCTTTTTTTTTTTTTTTTTTTTTTTTGTATTTTAAGTACAGGGTCTCACTATGCAGATCAGACTTATAGTGAGCCTCTCATTTTCAGCCTCCCAAGCACTGGGATTACAGGCAAGCTGGAGATTGAACCTGGCCACTGCACTCTGCTTAAGCGGGTGCTTTAGTCTGCTGAGCTATTTGACCAGCCCACTAATTTAGGATATTTGACTTGCCTGTACTCTCAGCACTTGGGAGGCTGAGACAGGAGGATTGCTGGAATTTTAATGTAAGGCTGGGCTACATGCAAACCCTGTCTCAAAAAATAATTTTTTTTAATTTAAGAGAGAGAAAGTAGGTGAGTCAGTTTATATGTGAAAAATGTGTATTTGGTGATGAAAACTCATGATGTGAGTTCTGCTAAAGAGAAAGGGTTAATCTGAGTAAAGAGGACTAACTAGGGAATGGAATGGTTTTCTAGTCTGAGAGAAGCAATGTATTAATCATTTTAAAATTTTTTTATACTGATGTTTTCACATGTTGGTACCTTAAGAAGCCAGGAAAGATTGTCTTTCCCAGAGTCAGAAAATTCTTAGAAATGTCAAAGGATGTACTTGAGGGCATGAATTCAATACGCAAAGCTACCAGTCTTGCAGTCTGGGACATTACTGTCTCCCTTGACCCCATCCATGTCTAGTTGTCACATGGCAAGGGCTCACACTGAGAGATCAAAGCACTTGGAATTATTCAACTGTCCAATCCTAAACATGTTCAGCTGCTTATACTTTTTGCCTGTTCTTTGTGGTGAAAACTACAATGAGGAATTTTGCTCAAACTTTGTTTCACTTGGTCTTTCATCCTACTGTTAGTGCCCCATGTGGGCTGCTATATGCCCCCTGCACCTAGGACACTGTGAGTAAAAAACTTTCTTTCACAAAAGTCATTTCTATGAGTGTCTTATTTGATCAAAACAAACCCTGGAACATTGTAAGACAAACATCCTTTTCCCACAACAAAATCATATTAATCAGAGAAATCCTCTAGATTGTAGGTTTGGTGAGGGAACAGCTGTTCACAGCTCAAAGTTAAACGAACAAACTGTACATTTCTTTCTTTTTTTTGGCAGAACCGGGGATCGAACTCAGACTCTTGCACTTGGCAGAGAAGCATTTATTCCACTGAGCCATCTCTCTGGCCCCTAAACTGTACATTTCACTATCTGCCATAGACTTAGCCAGTAGGAGAAAGCTGCAGTGAATATCCAGTCACTGATGGAGGTTGTCAACCACGAGGTTCAGTGGCAGAACATTTGGTGAAATTGTTACCCAAGTTTACTCAGCGGCAGATCATGGGTCTATACAGGCAGCAATCCTGGAGCAAAGCAAGAGGAAGTAGAAATGTAATATGATTATTTTTAACAGTGTTCCACAAGATGTTATGAGAGAGACATGAGATCAGGATAGAATTCATAACTTTTTAAGCAGAAAGAAATGCAAATAGAATACTGTTACAGCTTGTGTCTAGATGTATTCCCATGCCTCATGCAGTTTTAGGTGGGACTTTTTCAGAGGCGGCTGATCTCCAGCATGTGATGTCAGGATTGAGTCATGGTGCAATTCTAGGCTCAAAGGCACTAGGGTTGAGGCACCTGGATAAGATACAAGGGACAGAAAGAATGTCGACATCCTTTGTTGCTTCATTACCTTCTGCTCACCACGAACGTCTCTGTGCCATGTTGCCCTGCCTTACAGTTAGCCAGTTATGGACTGAAACCTCTACAAATTTTGAGTGTTTAGTATTTTGTCTCAGTAATGAGAAAAGTAACTAAGACAAATACAAAATTGGTAATTTATAGATGGGAAGTGTTGGCTGCTTCTAAGCTCAGGTTCGAATGTGTCTTTTAAAGGCCAATGTGTTGTGACCTTAGCTTGGTCACCGTATACTCTTTAAGAAAACAGTGGAACATTAGCTCCCTCTACTTCCTTAGTACTATGAGGTACACATCTCCCTCCCTCATCTACTCTCTACTGTGATGTACTGTCTTACCAAGGCCCCCAAACAAGCCAGTTGGATGTGGGCTAATAGCTCCAAAACTGTTAACCAATATAAAACTTTCTCTTTTTTTTTTTTTTTTTTTTTTTTTTTTGTGGCTCTGTGAATTGAACTTAGGATCTTTTGGATTGAGCTATATCTCTGACTCCTTTTTATTTTGACCTGAGGCCTCACTGAGTTGCTCAGGCTGGGTTCAATCTTGTGATCCTATTGTGTTAGCCTCCCAGGAGGCTGGGATTACAGGACTGTGCCAAATCTATCTTCCATATCTTAATTGTGTCAGGTATTTTGTAACAATAATTGAAAGCTGAGTAAAATGGACAGCTACTGTGTCACCAGGGGCTAGAAATTTTTTTTTAGCTCCATTACAGTCTTACAGAAGCACTGTCATTTGTGTGGCCAATGACCAGTATGTTATTATGAAGAACATACTTGTAACTCATATTAAGCATAGTATGGATGGCACACATCCAAAGGAAAATTAGTGAAAGGTAAATTTTAAAAATCCAGGGATGGGGTATACAGCAGCATAGTGACTTCCTGGCAAGAGCAAGATCCTGAATTCAATTCCCAGTACAAAAAAAAAAAAAAAAAAAAAAAAAAAAAAAAAAAAAAAAAAAAAAAAAAAAAAAAAAAAAAAAAAAAAAAAAAGAAGTCCAGGCCAAAAGATGATTTTTATTTTTCCTAATTAACAGGTAAAACGCTCTTATATTTGCCTTTTAGTGTGGAAATGCTGGTACTATAATTTATTTATAGTTTTTTTTTGAGACAGGGTCCTACTATGTGGTTCACACTAGTTTTGAATTTATTAGGTAGCCCAAGCTGGACTTGAACTCATGGTAATCCTCCTGCCTCAGCCTATCAAGTACTGGGATTACAGGTGAGGGCCACCATGCACTGATTGTTGTTTAAGTGGAACTCACATTAGATATAGTCATTTTAAAGGGTACAGTTCAGTCAGGCATGGTGGCACATTCCTGTGATCCCAGTACTTCAAAGGTTGAAGCAGGAGGATCTCAATTTGAGACTAGCCTGGGCTACTGGACTACATAGTGAAACTAGACAAACAAAAACAAAAATAGTAAAGTATTTTATTATGATTAGGTTTGGCCTATTTATTTTTTTGCTTTGGGGTACCAGGAATTGAACTGAGGACCCTGGACTTACCAGGTAGGCACTTGTGCCACTGAACTATATCTCTGTCTTATACTGAATCAAGAGTGGCACTTTTTTTTTTTTTTTGCATCAATATAGATTAAGTAGGTCATCATCATCCCTGTCGGTTACTTTTCTCTCCTTGCTGAGACAAAATACCTGAATTAAGAAAGAAAAGGCTTATTTAGCTCACAGTTTGTGGAAATTTAGGTCTGTACCCAGCTGGGGGCAAGGCAGGGTGACTTGGTATAAGAGCAAAAGTTTAAGGCAGCAGAAGACAGCAAAAATATCAAGAACAAAAGATGGGGGCAAAGACTGATGTGGTGGCCCAGGTTTGTAATCCCAGCACTTGGGAGGCTGAGGCAGGAGGATCATTGAGACTTCAAGATAAGCCTGAGCTACAAAGTAAGCTCCAGACCATCCTGAACTACAGAGTGAGACACTGTATCAAATAAAGGAGAGGGAGGGGCAAGTTTCTTTGCTTCCCTTATATTTTATGCAGGCTTCCAGCTCATACCATCTCCTGCTTTCCTCCTGCACAGGATGTTAGAGTAAAGACCCTTGCTGAGATACTTAATTAAGCTTCCACACTTCTCGAGACGACACAATGTATCATCCACAATAGTCCCCAAGAAGGTAGGGATTTTGCTGATTTCATTAAGACTGTGAATTAAAAAAGATTGAATTAAGCCTTATAGTACTGTTTCTGATTTCTTGTTCACAGTACATATCTAGTATGTGTTGGTACAGGAAGAGACTGGCTCATCAGAGCTACTCAGGCTAATGGACAATCACCATCTCCAGAAGTGACAGGAAAAGTTTTGAGTTTTTGTTTTAATTTTTAAATTTCTTTTAAATGTATTTAGTACAGGGTCTACATAGATCAGACTCATAGTGATTCTCTCGCTTTCAGCCTTCCAAGAGCTGGGATTACAGGTAGGCTCCACCACTGGGGGCGGGGCCAGCAAGGCATGCTGGGGATCAAACCTGGCCACTACACTCTACATAAGCAGGTGCTTTAGTGTGGTGAGCCATCTCCCCGGCCCCCTCAAAGGTTTCTTGTCCCTTTGTGTAACATCTAAGAAACTATCATTTCAGCCAAGTCATGAAAATTTGTGTTTTCTTCTGAGTTTCATACTTTGGCTCTTACATACTTTGTGTACTTTGGAGGTAGAAACTTAAGTTCATCTTTTGCAGGCAGTGCTCCAGTCATCTCAATACTAATTAATGAAAAAACGATTCTTTCAATACAGAATTTCTTTGGCATTCTGGTTAACGTAAATGTTAGCTTTTATTGACTTATTTCTGCATTGCAAATGACTATATTTGCTTAAATCCTTATCTTCCACGCATATTCCGGTATAACCACTGTACTTTAAAAAGCCATTTTAAATCCAAACCCACCAATTTCAGAGTCGGCTAGCTCCTCCTCCCCACGAATTAACAAGTTTCAACCGCATTTTTCAGTTGGCAGCCAAGAACACTTCGTCCAGAACGGTTGTTGTTTTTGTTGTAGTTGTATCGTTGTCGCATGCTGCAGGGGGCGGTTAACGCAAATGTTCGCTCCAGCGGAAGAAAGGCAAGCGTTCGACCCAGAGAGACTGGGCAGCCAGGCGAGAGGAAGCAAAGAGGTACCTCGGATGACTTTATTTTTATTTTTTATTTTTTTTTGTCTTTTTGAGACAGGGTCTCGCTATGCAGTTCAGGCTGGCTTTAAGCTCACTTTGTAGCTCAGGCTGGTCTCGAACTCACAACAATCCTCCTGCCTCAGCCTCCCGAGTGCTGGGATTACAAGCATGCGCCACCACGCCCGGCCCTCGGATGACTTTAGAAATCGGCAAAATGTGAGAGAGAGGCCAGGCGGCCAGCAAGGGTGCGAATATGATGGGGCTGGACTGCCTGGCTCAGCCTCGGCCTGCTTTCCGCGAGACAAGGGCACCATGCGCGCAAGCGCACAGTCGCCTGCCCGCCTTCTATGCGCACCGCCCTCCCCCCTGCGCGTGGCGGAAGTGACGCAAGGCATAGCGGAAGTCCCTACCTCTGTAGTGTTGTGCTGTAGGGTAGGTAGACGAGATTGTAAACGCCGGAGCGAGAGAGGTTTTTGCCGCCCCGAGGCCGCTGCTGTGCGGAGACCCGGGGGAAGCAACCATCACCATGTCTGATCAGGTACTGGCTGGCAGCTTTCAGCAGGGTTGGCCTGGATGGCAGTCCTCAAGCCCGCCTGCCCTCGGCAGGGGCCGGGATGGAGGCCGGGGGAGGGGCGCGCGGCCCGGGAGGGGGCGGCGGCGCGGACGGGCCGGGAGGTGCGGCGGGAGCTAGGCGGGGACCCCGGCCATCGCGTCCCCGAGCCGCCGCGTCCCCGAGCAGCCGCGCCCCTGACTTGCCCCGCCGGGTTCGCCGTCCCCCGGCCCACCGCCCGGGTCTCGGCGGCCTGCCTCACGTCATCCCCTTCTTTCTCCCGGGTAGACCAGGTGCCGAGCCCTCTTCCGCCTCCTCGGAGGACCCTCGGGGAACACGTCCGATTGCCCGCGGAGGACTAAGTATTGAAGCAGAGCCCTAGGCCCGGTTATGTAACGGGAGAGAACCGCGGGCGCGAGGCCCTGTGGCTCTCCAAAGGGTCAGGACTCTGCTCTGCGGTTCTCCATGAGGGCGGGCGCGAGGGCCGCCGACCGCGTCCCGGAGCCTGGACCGCGCTGTAACAGGCGCTCGGGGAGCAGCCGGGCCCGGTCGCCGCTCCGGCCGCCGGAGCGCGGTGCTGTCGCCTCTTGTCTCTACTTTGTCGTTTCTTACTCAGGATTGGCTCATCGGGTCTCCAGTTGTAAGAGAGCACCCAGAATAACCGAGAGAATAAGTGGAGCAACACTGTTAGAATCACAGAATAGTTTTATCTGAGCGTTTAAGCCAAAGATGACCGGGACTGTTCTTTTGAGCAAAAGGATAGGACAATTGTGTGCGTGCACAGCGGTGGCAGAACCTTAGCGGACGCTGCCTGTTAATGGCAGCGTTTTTCGTCTCAGTGTCAGTGTTAACAATTTGCTTGAATTTTTTTTTTTTTTTTTTTTTTTGGCTTGGGACTTACATCGGTCAGGACTGATAGATTTTCCTCGACCTGTTCTAATTAACTGTGTTTATAGGTAGTTTTTATTTTTATTTTTATTTTTATTCTGTTATGGATAGTTTTTAATTCGTAAGGTCTTTTGTTTGCTCATACGACTTTACGTTTTTAAAGTCGTTTTGAATCTTTTATTTGCTTAGTGATAGTTGCTCAGAAAATGGTTTTTCATTCAACTCCAGGGTGTACTTGAGCTTTTAAATTTAACACACTTATTCCCTTGGCTTTTAACCCAGTTTTGTTACCCCTACGTGAGAGCAAGACTTGTGAATTTAAACTGTAGAAAATGTATATTCGTATTTTAAAGAGTTATAATCTCAGTTTTTTAAAGTACTAGTTTTGGATGGGTTTACTTACTAATAGCCTAGGTTAAGTTCCAAAACGGTATGGGAATGGCGTTATAAGTTAAGTGTTTTCCAAAGGCAATTATTTACTTTGTTACCAGGGAGAAAAGCACAGCTGTAAATGCTTAATCAGCTTTTTATTTTGATGCTCAAGCATGTTGACATTTGTGAAAGCTTGGTAAAAGAGCAATATCCAGAAGGAATTAGAAAATAAGTTCTAGGATTATTTTTGCTTTACGTTGAGGACAAATTACTTAGGAGTGTGTGAAAAGAGAAATAAAGGAAAACATTCTTTTCAGGGTGTCTCTGAGACCAGAACTGCTTATATGTTAGTGCTAGGGACTTTTCTTTCATGGGGGTGAAGTTTTCTAGAAACTAATATAACCTGTTATATCACAACAGATTGAAACGTAGAAGCAGATAGGAAAATCCAGTTACTTTTTATTGAGCCAGACTTGAAAAAGTGCTATTCTTTCTATTAATACTGTTTTAAAAAGATTTTTAATAAAGTGCTATTTAACATCTACTGGGTTTATTGTCATGATAAAGTGAATAAATATTTAAAACATTGCTCAGTTTCAGTGTTTAATACTCTAAATAGCAATCAATATAGTCTACAAAAGCTTTGAGGTTCTAAGTGATTTTTAGGTGTGTCAGTCCAACAACCAAAAGGTTTGAGAACTGTTGGCTAGGCTGATTGATCAACACCATTATTGAGAATTATTATTATTAGGGCCCAGAGCAACTTTAGTATTGGGTACTAAAAGACTTAAAGAGATCAAAAGCTAAATCCTTACCTTTAAGAGGTTTACGAATGAGAGCAAGAATCACCTATTACTGTGATATCTGCAGCGTTAGACTGAATCCTTGTCCCTAGAAGATAAACTTTAAGAGTGTACTCTCAGAAGTCTAGTACTCAGGGATATTAACTTCCTCTTAAAATAGGTTGATCTTAGATTCACATGTTTTAATTGCTCATTCACCATTGACTTGTTTTTAGAGTTTGAGTTTTAACAGTCTCAGCATTGTCTAGTGGGTTTGGGGAAAATAGATTCTAGGATTAAATAGTCTGAGACTATAGGATCTACTAAATTTGTATGGAATGTTTTGTGAGAATGGTTGTGGAATTTTTAAGGGGGGGCATGTCTCTTATTGGGATACATGCCACCCCCAAAAGTGTTTTTTGGGGAAGAGTACCAGGGATTGAATTCAGGACCTTAGTATGCTTTCTAGGCTTTTGTGCTGCTGAGCTACAGGCCCAAAGTTGAAACATTATTTAACTACTTTTTCTCCTTTATCCTATAATCTCACTTTATACAAAACTCAGCACTTACATACAACCAGAAACTTGATATTGAAAAGGTAAGGGTAATTAGTACAAGTGTTTTCCTTTCTCTCATCTTTTTTTTTTTTTTTTTTTAAAGGAAGTGAAGTTTAATTAACTCACAGAAATGGTGGCAGCAACAGAGGCCTCTTATTTATTTTTTTCTTTTAGGTTTTTTTTTTTTTTTTTTGAGACAAGGTCCCTAGGCAGTTCAGGCTGGCCTTGAACTTTGTAGCTTAGGCTGGTCTTGAACTTGCCAACAATCCTCCTGTCTCAGCTCCCTAAGTGTTGGGATTAGGTTGGGATTACAGGCATGTACTGCCACACCTGGCTCCTTTGTATTTCATCTTAAAGTGTTTCTTTTAAATATCACATCATCAAAGTATTTGGATGCAGCTCTTTGATTCAGGTCTGTTAATTATAGGAATTGGATGACTGACTTGCTTCACTCTAGCTGCATCTGTAATGACAAGGTTCCTTCAGCCCATCCCTCTCCAGAGAGAGATGATGGTTTATTTATTTATTTATTTGGTGGAACTGGGGATTGAACTCAGGCCCTTGTGGTTGTCAGGCAAGCGCTTATTCTACTGAGTTATCTCCCCAGCCCTGATGGTTTCTTTTTATGAGAAAATTGGAAACATTATATAATTCTAGTTATCTGTTACACCCTAACATGAAAATTTAATAGCCTAACCAGCCATCTTTTGCTTTGCTCGTAACTGCAGTTTGGATAGGGCTCTGTGGCAGGAGTCAGTTCTGCCTGTGATGAGAGGACCTCACCTGGATTTACACAGACGACTGGGTCCTTGAGCAGCTGGGAGTGGGGGAATGAGATTGACTCGCTCTTTGTAGTCTAAGGTGGAAGGATTTCTGTCTGGAGACTCCAGAGTATTGAAATTTATGGTAGCTCAGGATTTACAGAGTATATCCCATGTGAACCTGGGTCCTGGAAATAACAAGGTTTTAGGATCTAGTCTTGGGTGTGTCTTCTGTGTTCTGTTTGGTCAGTCAAATCCCTAAGGACAGCCCAGACACTTGGCAGATGTTTAGAAGACGTTTAGACTTTTTTTTTTTTTTTTTTTTTTGCGGAACCGGGGATTTATACTCCTGTTTTTTAATGGTTGGAGTATCAGAATTTGAATTTTTATTTAATCTGCTGTGTAGTGTTTCTCCTATCACCATTGGTCCCTGCATTGTTCTTTATAGCTCTCTGTGGTTGATGTTTACTGAGTTTAGTAACTTAGCTTGGGGTTGCAAGAAAATATGAACTGTGTATTAAAATCCATAATTATAAAAAAAATCCCTAATTACATATTCTATTTATGTGCTAGAACCAGTATGTTAAACTGTAGCTATACCTTGAACAGGTAGTGATGTGTACCTTAGGCTTTCTGTGCCGTAGGAGAACAGTGATTTATAGACATGAGGTACTGTTAGTGGATTTTATAAGCAGATTATAATAAAACTTCGAAGAAAGTATTGCTTAAACAATAAATCAGGACCTTGTCTGAAAAAAAAAAGTTATAGGGATGTAGCTAGGTGAGATCAGGTTAGGTTCAATCCTGGATGTGTTTGTGTGTGAGAGAGTCCTATTTTGAACACAATGTGATATTATTGGGTTACTTGACTAGGTCATCTTTCAAAACGTAAAACATTTTTCAAATATATCATGATACCTTTTAGCCCCTCCCCATAGCAGTTAGGATGTTGCTATTCTAAGTAACATATAGGATTGCAATTATTTACATTATTACATTAAAGATACTACATTACAAATACCTTTCTCCATTAAACTTTTTCTTAAAAAATTGAATATTGGGGGCCAATGAGCTAGCTCAGCAGACTGAGCACCTGCTTTGGCAAGTGCAAGGACCAGGGTTTGATCCTTGGTCCTACATGCTGCTCTAGCCCAAGCCCTGGCCCTGGCCCTGGCCCTGGCCCTGGCCCTGGGACATGCTGAGCCCATGACAGTGTCTGGGCATGATGGTGCACACCTGTTATCCCAGTGCTGGGGAGGCTGAAAATAGGAGGATCACTGTGAGTTCAAGCTGCATAGTGAGACCCTGTACCAAATAATACATAAATGGAAAGGAGGGGAAAAAAAAAGAAAAGAATTGAATATTGGATGAAAGGAATGGGAAATGGGAGTAGCTCCTGAGGGACAGGTGGGCTTCCAAATGGATTGCCTGCCCAAATTTTGAGAGCCAGGTATTCATCTTTTTTTTTTTTTTTCCTTTTCCTTGTAGTACCTGGCCTGATGACTGGTTAGCTGTTTAAAAGTTTTTTTTTTTGTTTTGTTTTGGTTTTTTTTTTTTTTTTTTTTTTTTTTTTTTTTTTTTTTTTTTTTTTTTTTTTTTTTTTTTTTTTTTTTTTTTTTTTTTTTTTTTTTTTTTTTGGGTGGAACTGGGGATTGAACTCAGGCCGTTGCGTTTGCCAGGGAAGTGTTATTCCACTGAGCCATCTCCTCACTGGCCCTGCCCCCCATTTTTAAAGGAGTAGTCAGATATAGTCATTTGGCTAATATTAATTAAGCATGGTTATGTTCTCAGCACTGTTTTAGACCTAGAATTGAAAGGTTGCTTTAAAAACATGAACTGGTAAGTATCTTTTTCCTCTTTCTGACCCCTTAGTTATTTATGTTTTATTACTTAGGAAAGGTTTTGCCATGTAAGTTTTTCTTTTATGGTATTTTTACATTTTTTCTAGTTCTTCTCTAAATAATATACCTTATAACTATATCCAAGTGAATTATTTATCACTTGTAGGGCATTGAGGTGGTTGTAGATAATTTTTCTTGACATCGTTAGTGTATCTGTTTTAGGATTTCTGGAAATTGTGATTTATTTATTTATTTATATAGTTTTGTGGTACTGAGGTTCAAACCCAAGGCATTCTACCACTGAACTACATCCCCAGCCCATTGTATTTTTCATTTTGCCAAGTTGTCCACTTTGGACTCAAAGTTGCAGTCCTCCTGTCTCAGCCTCGCAAGTGCTGTGATTACAGGTGTGTACTACTGTGCTTGTCTAGTGGTGATTTTTTTTTTTTTTTTTTTTGTCTTTTTGAGACAGGGTCTCACTATGCAGTTCAGGCTGGCCTTAAGTTCACTTTGTAGCTCAGGCTGGTCTTGAACTCACAACAATCCTCCTGCCTCAGCCTCCCGAGTGCTGGGATTACAGGCATGCGCCACCACGCCCGGCTAGTGGTGATTTTTTAAAACAGGGCATTATTATTATTTTGTGTTTTTGAGACGGACTTTTCTAGTCTAATCCTCTTTCAAGACTGAGCCATCCATTTTCAGGCTGTTCTGTTTTGAAAAATAGCTTTGGTATATACCTAGTAAGTTTCTTTACCACTTTGCTATAGAGTTCAGTCTCTGGGTTACCCATACTTAAAAAGAGTTGGAAGTTTTTCATTTTCCCTTTTTTTTTTTGAATAGGGTCTTGCTATGTAGTGCAGACTGGTATGAACTCATTATTTAGCCCAGGCTAACCTCCAACTCAGGAGAATTTAGTCTCCTGAGTGCTGGGCTTACAGGTGTGTGGAACCTCATCCACTTTGGTTCTTTCCTTGATCTTCTGTGTACACTTTTCTTTCCAATGCCAGTTTCTTCTGCTTGGGTGCTGTGTTCCTCTTCTAGCAAATCTATTAGCCTTCTCTGGAATTCTGTTTTCTTAATGAGTTACTCTGAGACTGAGAGCTGAGTATTTGTAGTTTTGTGACCACTGTGTCATGCCATTTTGTGTTGGCTGCTGCTTTTTTTTTGTATTATTTTATTTTATTTTATTTATTAATTTTTTTTTTTTGTCTTTTTTTGAGACAGGGTCTCACTATGCAGTTCAGGCTGGCCTTAAACTCACTTTGTAGCTCAGGCTGGTCTCGAACTCACAACAATCCTCCTGCCTCAGCCTCCCGAGTGCTGGGATTACAGGCCTGCGCCACCACGCCCGGCTTTTGTATTTTTTTAAACGGAAGAGAAGGAAAGGCTTATAAAAGAGATCACTGGAGACAAGCTCTGGCTTTTTTGTCCAGGCTCTTCTCATTTTCCATTCTAGTTTGTCAGAGAAGAAAAGATGGCACTGAAGAGCTGGATGACTGTATTAAGTAGGGAAGAGGTGGTTAAACAAGTAGTACAGAAGCACAAGTATTTGTTACCACAGTAGTTCAGAGAAGGATGAGATTGTTCAAATGGAGTCCTATAGAGGGAGTCAGCTTATTTTTGAAAATTTCAAATACAAATGTTCACATATTCTTATGAAATTGAAGTGAATTATTTCCTATTCCCAATAATGAATCAAAAAACTGAAAAGATCCTTGCTTATATTGACTGTTGTGTATAAAATTATGAAAGGAATAAGAGTTTATGGTAGAAAATAGTGTTGCCAGCTTACTAGCTCGGAACATTTAATAATTGCTTAGTATTTGCCTGGTATTTTAGACAGTGAAGGTGAAAAAACTTGGTATCTCCCTTTGGAAACTTGGAGGGAAGACAAAAGATATTAATTTGTCACAAAAAAGCATTAATTTATTTAACAGGCATATTAAATATCTTCAAAGTACCAGCCTCTGTCTTTGACCATAAATACAGAGGCCAGCAAGACAGTCCAGTGAGTTCAAGTCTGATAGAAAGATGGTTATGTTAATAGATGGTTATAACTTGACAAAAGTCAGCAGAATGTGAATAGGGATGGGGCTCTTCAAGCATGGAGTCACCAGTGTCCAGTTTTTAGAGCTAAAGATGAGAGAGCTGGGGAGATAGCTCAGTGGTCTAAGTGCCTGCCTGGCAAGCATAAAGACCTGGGTTTGATCTCTGGTACTACATGCTGTGCTGTCCCCACAAGCCGTGCTTGCCACTGAAACCAGGCATGGTGGTGGACACCTGTAAACCTAGCATTGGGGAGACTGAGACAGGAGGATCACAAGTCTGAGCTGTGTAGTGAAATCCTGTAACGAACGAACGAATGAACGATCAAACGATTAAAAAAATAAAGATCAGATGTAAAGAGCTAGGCATAGTGGTGCATGCCTGAAATCTTGGGAAGGTGAGGCAGGAGGATCACTATAAATTTGAGGCCAGCCTGGGCTACAAAGTGAGACCTTGTCTCAGAAACAAAAAATAAAAACAGATGAGATGAATTGAGATCTGAATGTGTCCCAAGGCTTCAACAGTAAGGAATCCACCTGGTAATAAATGGTGAGGCATAGACCAGGTGACATTGATTTGGTAGTGAAGGTGGCATAGGAAATGCTGAGCACTCTTGTAAGAAATTCACTTGTGAAGTAAGTTGGAGAACAACTAGAGAAGTCAGGTTGGGAGGATATGTTTTAAGTGAAGAGTAAATGCCATAAAACATAGGAATGAAGTAGATTGTAAGTAGAAGCATTGATGGAGGATGATGGTGGAGGCTGCTGTGGTTCCTAGAAGAGTGTTTAGGATAATGGATATTGATTTCAGGAATAGTTATTCTTGGGATGATTTAAGGAGAGAATCAGAGAGGATAGAAAAGATATAAAAATAAATTATATAACACCCAAAACTCTACCAAGAGACTTGTAGATTTAATAACCAAATGCAGTAGAGTAGGAGGATACAAAGTCATCATTCAAAAATCAATAACATTTCTATACATAATGAATATACCAGGAGTGAAATTAGGAAAACCATATGTTTCACAATAGCATCCAAAAAAATGAAATACTTAGGAATTGATCTAAGAAAGGAAGTAAAAGATTTATACAGTGAAAATGATAATGCTCTGAAAAAAGAGGTCAAAAATTTCAGAAAATGAATATTCCTTTCTCTTCAGTAGGAAGAACCAGCCGGGCATGGTGGCGCGTGCCCATAATCCCAGCACTTGGGAGGCTGAGGCAGGAGGATTGTTGTGAGTTCGAGACCAGCCTGAGCTACAAAGTGAGCTTAAGGCCAGCCTGAACTGCATAGTGAGACCCTGTGTCAAAAAGACAAAAAAAAAAAAAAAAAAAAAAAAAGAACCAACGTTGTGAAAATGGCCATATGTTATATAGATTTAGTGCAGTTCCAATTAAAATATTATTAGTATACCTCATAGATGTAGGAAAAAAAATTCCTAAAATTAACCTGAAACCGGGAGAGATCCAGAATAGCCAAAGCAATCCTGGGCAACAAAGGAAGAGCAGGAGGCATCACTGCCTAGCTTGAAATTGTACTAAAAAGCTACTGTGATAAAATCAGCATGGTACTGGCAAAAATAATAAATAAATAAATAAATAAATAAATAAATAAATAAAGGGGCCGGGGAGATGGCTCAGTAATAGGGTCTGAGTTCAATCCCTGGTTCCACCAAAAAACAAAACAAAACAAAGAGCAGAAGCACCTGAGGATCAATGGAATGGATTAGAAGATTCAGACACCACTGTAAACATACTCAGCCACCTTATCTTTGACAAAGGGGCCAAACATGTTCACTGGAAGATAGTCTCTTCAATAAATGCTGCTGGAATATGTGGCTGTTCACATCGAAGACTAAAACTGGACACATGTCTATTACCATGTACTGAAGTCAAAATGGATCAAAGCCTTAAATATTAAAACAGAAACACTAAGTCTCCTGGAGGATAAAATAGGTAGAAATCTTGAAGACAGGGTAGGTAGAAAGTTCATGAACAAAAATAAAACTGCATGGGAGTTAACTTCAAAGAATCAGTAATTGGGATCACATCTTTTTGGAAAGTTTCTACATGTCAAATTACCAATAGAGTAAAAAGAAAACTCATGAATTAAAAAAAAAAAAAATTAGCTGACTTCCCTCAGACAACAGACTTCTGTCTAGAACATATAAAGAATATTTAAAAATCAAGCCCCTAAAATTCAAAGACCCAATAAAAAGTGAGCATCTGAGATGAATATACATTTCTCAGGTGAAGAAGTAGAAATGGCAAATAAACTTATGAAAAAATGTTCAGCATCATTGGTCATTTGAGAAATCCAAATTAAAACAACACTGGGATTCCATCTCACCAAGAAAGAATGGCTGTCATCAAGAAGTCAACCAGTAACAAATGCTGGAGGGTTGTGGGGAAAAGGAACCCATCCCTATTGCTGGTGGAAGTGTAGACTGGTATAATCAAGCACTGGAAATTAGATTCCTCTAAATGTAGGATTGGAAGTACCAATCAGGTCAGGTGGTTGCCTTCCTGGGTATTTTTCCAGAAGAACTGAAAACAGCATACCACCTTGTTTATAGTGCAACTTGTCATAGCTTAATCTTGGAAACAACCCAAATGCCCATCTACTGAGGAACGGACAAAAAGATGTGCTATTTTTACACAGTGGAGTACTACTCAGCTATAAAAAAGATAAATTTGAGGCTTTAAAAAAATGTACTTGGTACAGAATCTTACCGCATAGCCCAGATTCATAGTGATCCTCCTGTTTTCATCTTCCCCAGTGCTGGGATTATAGGTATGCACTGTCACCATGCCCACCCAGATTCAGCTGACTCAGCATGCTGGGGTTTGGGGCCAGTGTGGCATGTGGTGCTGGGGATTGAACCTGGTCCCTGCACTTGCCTAAGCAGGCACTTGGTCCCCTGATCTCTTGCTGACCCTAAATTTGAGGCTTTTGTTGGTCAATGCATACAACTAGAGACCATACTCAGTGAAATAAATAAGATTTGTAAACATTGTATTGTCTTGCTAGTGTAAGAATCTAAGATAAATAAAATATGTAAGGTACAGTAGATACTGTGAAAGAGAGATTCTGTTCAAAGGGAATAAATACCTGGCAAGAGGAAAAGGAAAAAGAGTATATATTTTTATATATAGGATAAGTTTGGATGGTTGTACTGCTGATTTCTGGTGATCTATTGAAAGGAGCAGTTGATGCTTAAATAATTTTTTCTTGTTTTTAAACTGTTATACCTTTTTTCCAGTTTTGCATGCTTATATTTGGTAATTAAACAACTAATTTGAAGACATTATACAATATAGCAACCATGGTAGAATTCCCATTTTGTGAAACTATTGTTTATTATTATTATTATTATTTCTTAGTCTTTTTAAAGAATAAAGTAAAAAACAAGACCCGTCAAAAAACAAATGATGTAAGCCAGGCGTGGTGGCGCAGGCCTGTAATCCCAGCACTCAGGAGGCTGAGGCAGGAGAATTGTTGTGAGTTCGAGACCAGCCTGAGCTACAAAGTGAGCTTAAGGCCAGCCTGAACTGCATAGTGAGACCCTGTCTCAAAAAAGACAAAAAAAAAAAAAAAACCCAAAAAACCAAAAAATTCAAATGATGTAAATAAAAAATATATAAATATATATCTATGTGAGTGCATGTATGTATGTGTGTATGAATTTATTCCCAGGGAAAGGAAACAGGTTATAAGGGGCTGAAGATGGACATATTCAGGAAGCAGCAAATACTCCAATTTAACAGAATGGCAGATAGTCCAGTGTAATAGAATTGCTGTGTTTGTAAAATTAGTAGTGAGAAAAATAAATGAGAATTGAATATAGTGATAGAAGTACTAAACAGTTCTGCATAATTTGGTTCTAAACTTTTAGAAACTACTTTTGATCTTAGTTGGCGCTCAGGGAAGCTATTTGGGAATAGGGTCCTGAAACTCTGAGGATGGGGAGTTGTGGGAAGGGAAACAACCCTTTCCTTAGGAGCAGCTATGTAGCATAGTTGGTCTGTGAAATGCTGGGCCCTCATCATTGGTTCTGTGCTGATATCCTTACTGCTGCTAGGGCAGAGCTGGTCTTGCTCTTGTCAAATTTAACAAAACTCCTCTACACCTCTTTTGCGGTGAAGAGAACAGGGGCTCGTTTGTGTTTTATTGCTCTTTACTAAAGGGAATAAGCTATCTTTGCACACTAGATGCTTTAATGAAGCAGTTGTTAATTAAGAATAAAATTACAGAAATATGTTGAGACTAAGGGATACTTTTGACTACTGCCATAATATTCAGTACTCAGCAAATGTTGAAATCACTGCAGAATGGAAAACAGATTCATAGTAAGGAAGTAAGTGCTGATATCTAAGCATTTCTTTATGTTCTAGACCAGTGGTGGCAAACCTATGGCCTGTGTGCCTCAAAAGACTGTTTGTTACCATAGAAAGCTCTAAAACCATCACTGCTCAATAATGTATCTTCAAGTAAAAAGCTATTTCCATTTTGTTATGTTTGTTCATCTGTCTGTCTGTTAATGGTTTGTGTCTTGGTTTCTCTCTCCCAAAGCCTCATACAGTTATGGGGCAGCTTCTAGAGTTTGTGATTGATTTATGATCTAGTATTGGGATTATGGATGTGAGTGCTATTGGGATTATGAGCATAAGTGCTACACCTGGCATGGAGCAGATAGCCTGAATGCCTCAATAAGGGAGACAGACTTGCCCTTTGTAGCCATTGTTACCTCTACTATTCCCTTTTGCTCTTGCTGTTTTTCTGCTGCCATGAACATCTGCTCTGTGCCATGTGCCACTCTGCTTTGGAGTCAGGGCAGCACTGTAACCTCCACTAACTGAAGCAAATAAACCTTTCTTTCCTTCAGTTTGAGTGTTGGGTGTTTGTCCCAGCAATGAGAGAAGTGTAACTGTGACAGAATTTGATACCAGGAGTGGGGTTGTTGCTGACACTAAACCTTAGACCATGTGGATTATGAGCCTTTGGGAATAGTTTATGGGAGGAGATAGCAAAGGTTTGGAATGGTTGTCTACAAGGAAGAGCTGGAATGCTTTTGACTGTTCTGTATGGGAGTTTCTGGCCAAGCTCAGAAACCAAAATGCCGATAGAAATCCTGCCTGTAAAGGCTGGGTGAGGGAGGTTTCTGCTGGGAAGGATTGCAATGGTTTTGGACACTAGATGATGTGTGTTTGGCTTGGCAGAAAGTTTGCCTACATTTTGCTTGTGTCCAGAGATTTGACCTGAGACTGAGATTAAGCATGGTGGACTGGTTAGTCTGACAAAGGAAATTTCAAAGCAGTTGAATGTTGCGGTAGCAGCATGGCCATTTTTAGGGGCTTTTAGTTAGATTTATGTGGATAATCAAGATGATTTAAAATGTGAGTTTAGCCAGAAAGGAAGCACCAATAAAGCTGTGGACTGCAAAGATAGATCTAAGAGGATCTCCACTGCTTGGAAGGACCCAGAGAATGACAAGGATAGTTTGAAGGCATCATAAGAGACAGCAGGTCTCCACCCTGCAGCCTCAGAACTGCAGGGGTGAAAGACTTTGCTTTGAGTAGGCCATAGAATGCTGTATTCCAGTATGGCAGTTGCCACACCAGGTTCCAGAATAACATCTACATAGAATTACCTTGGAATCAAGATCAGAGTACCCAGTGATCCAGGCACTCAACCCCTACATACAAGAGAGAAGAAAGCCTGGCTACTGTTCCAGCTGGCAGCAGACCTTGGCATCATCCACATGATGCTGGTTTTAGGTACAGGCAGAATATAAGAGTTCTGAGGTTAAGAAGGCTTCCACTTTGATTTCAGAAGATCTGGGAGGCCATGCAGAGTGCCCCTGAAAGGGCGGTGTGTGAAGTAGAGAGTGAGAAGCTTAAAATGCAGTGGAAACTCCAGAAGTTTGAAAAAGGAACCTGAATCAGATAAATGTAAAACTGCAGGGAGGGAGCAAAGTAGGCCTGAGAGAAAAGCAATGGGAGCTACTACCAAGAATGCCACAGGGGTGGAGCCACATGGAGCTCACAATTTGCCAGATTGCTTCAGATATTTCACATGCAATTATAGGACTTACTGTTTGACCTTTTGAATTTTGGACTTGCTTTGGTACCAATCCTATTTGTACCTTTTGCCATTGAATGTTGGAAGTGTTTAACTTTTCATTTGTATAGGGGCTCACAGCTAAGATTTGGGATTTGGACCTTTCAGCAGTTACCAAACTGTTAGGGCTTTGGCAACTCTTAGAGTTGGACTAAAATGCCTTTCTAAAAAAAATTTTAATTTTTTATGTATTTAGTACAGGTTCTACAGGGTCTCACTACACAGATTGGACTCATAGTGATCCTCCTGTTTTCAGCCTTTCAAGCACTGGGACTACAGGTGCATGCCACCATGCCCAGTCTCAGCCGCCTTCTCTGCAAGACAAGCTGGGGATCAATCCCACTCCCTGTGTCTGCTTAAGCAGATGCATTAGTCTGCTGAACTATTTGACCAGCCCTAAAATGCTTTTTGCACAAAGGGATGTACATGAGTCTTTGGAGGGCCAGGGGCAGAATGTTATGATTTGTGTCTTCTTTTTCCCCCAAGGCCTCAGGCAGTTATGGAGTGGCTTCTAGAGTTTGTGATTTTTTTTTTTTTTTTGCGAAACTGGGGATTGAACTCAGGCCCTTGCACTTGCCAGGGAAGCACTTGTTCTACGGAGCCATCTCCCCAGCCCCAAGAGTTTGTGCTTAATTCTTGATCCAGTGCCGGGATTATGGGTGTGAGTTCTGCTGGGATTATGAGCATAAATGCTACACCTGGCCTGG
Source organism: Ctenomys sociabilis (assembly GCA_004027165.1). Classification (NCBI taxonomy): domain Eukaryota; kingdom Metazoa; phylum Chordata; class Mammalia; order Rodentia; family Ctenomyidae; genus Ctenomys; species Ctenomys sociabilis. The sequence continues at coordinate 26,201 of PVKA01023947.1, forward strand.
GGCATGTAGCCTGAATGTCCCATAACGGAGACAGACTTGCTCTCTGTAGCCATTATTGCCTTTACTCCTTTTGCCCTTGCTGTTTTTCTGCTCTGTGCCATGTGCCACTGTGCCTTGGAGCCAGGTGAGTATGGACTCTAACCTCCACTAACTGTGAGGTAAATAAACTTTTCCTTCCTTCATTTTGAGTGTTGGGTATTTATCCCAGCAATGTTAGAAGAGTAACCGAGACACTGTCCATCTATCTGCTGTCCTTGAACTATAGTCTTGGCTATCCTCAAATTTGGTCTGATCTTCTTGTGTCAGCCTGGGATTATAGGGATAAATTCTGTAATGTCTATCTTTGCTATGCTATTTTTTAAAATTTATTTTTGTTTTTTATTTTTGGTACTGGGGATCAAACTCAGGACCTTGCACTTACCATGCAGGCACTTATGCTGCTGAACCATCTCCCCAGCCCTATGCTAATTTTTGAATGTTAAAAATGCAGTTTTTAACTTAATAGAATTAGATAGTGGAATTGGTTTTTTTTATTGTTTTTGTATTTAAACTGGTGAAGTGGTCATATTCTTTCCAAGGTGGATTAAGTTAGTGGGATAGGGTCAGGGAGATAGTTCAGCGTCATAAATGCCTGCAAGCACAAATTCTAGCCCTGGTATCATCCATAAATAAATAAATAAATAACTTATTGACAAGACTGAGATGTAGCAGATGGAGGACAAATGACTTTTAGCACACTATTGTTGAAAATTACCAGGAAGGTTGTGATGATTCCTTTTTCTTTCTCCTCACAATGTTTGAGGGCTGGGGCTGGCTTCAAATTCCAAGCAGTCGTCCTCTCTTAGCCTCCTCTGCACTCTAGAATGCTTTGTTGCTAAAAACAGTTAATGTACTCTTGAAATGTTTTATGGTGAAATTGCATCAACTAATTTATCCTCTTCTTTTACTTTTTAACTTTTTTAAAAATGTATTTAGTACAGGGTCTACAGGGTCTCACTACATAGATCAGACTCATAATGATCCTCCTTTTTTATACTCCCAAGTGCTGGGATTATAGACCTGTGCTACCACACCTTGTCTTAAATCTCCCTCTCAGTGCACCCTGGGGCAAGGCTGGCATGGCCGGCTGGGGATTGAACCCTGGTCCCTGACTAAATTAGTGCCTTAATCCACTGGACTATCTGGCCAGTCCTTTATTTGCTTTTTAGTTTTTTAGTTTTTTTTTTTTTTTTTTTGCGGAACCAGGGATTGAACTTGGGCCCTTGCGCTTGCCAGGGATAATTAAAAAAAAAAACTTTTTTTTTTATTAGTACATTTTAGATGTACATAATAACATTGATCATAGGGAAATTGTATCTGTGCATGATACATATTGTTGCTTTTTTTCCCCATTTTCTTCCCAGCTCGTCAACCTCTTTTTCTCTTTTTATTTATAAAAGCAGTTGGCTATGAACTCAGGGTGGCCAAAACCCTCAGCATTCCTGCCTCAGCCTCCCAAGTGCTGAGAATGTCTGGGAGATGGTTCAATAGAATAAGTACTTCTCTGGCAAGCACAAGGGCCTGAGTTCAATCCCTGGTTCTGCCAAGAAAAAAAAAAAGGAAATGTTCCCAAGTGCTGGGATTATAGGCATGTAGTTCTCTTCTGCTTATTCTGTGCTCACCCTTATTTCAGACTAATTCCCATAATATTTTTGTTTTCAGCCAACCATTATTGTCCAAACTTTATCATTTATAGTATAGAATAAAAGATGCTATAAAATGTACTTGTTTTGACATTAGGCCAGTATTTTCTTATTTGATTTTAATTCTAAATGGCTTTAGTTTGAGCTGTGTGGTTAATTTATATATATTGGTGTAATTCTGTAGCTAGAATGCAGGCCTTACTTAGGAAGTAAGAGGATAAACTCTGAATGAATGTGTTTAGCTAAGAGTTCACAGAGGTTGCACTACAACTGGCCAAGTAGAATTGACTCCAGAGCAGTGGTTTCCAGGTTGTTCTCTGGTCAGCAGCTTCCACAGCACCTGGTAGTTTGTTACAAACAACTTCTCAGCCTGCTCCAGACCTAATGCATAGAATCCTGGGTTGGAATGGGATGTGGGACTGTGAGTTGGTCTCTAAAACTCCTTCAGGTGCCTTTGATGCATAGTAAAGTTGTGTCAAGTCCTACTGTAGGATATGGTAATGAAAGAAAGCCTTTCTTAATTTCTGGAGAGCTATTATTTAGGAGAGTGATTGACTTTGGGACCCTGTTTGCTTGACTGGGGAGGAAAAGAAATACTTTTTGTATTCTCAGGTGCAGATTTTGTGCACTTACGTGGAAGTAATGGATATTCATAAGTGAGTAACATAACATGGGAACTTTAAAAAATATGTTTTTATTAATAAATGCCAAGTGATTTTACAAAATACTGGGTTTCCATGGTGTAGTATATTTTGATGATACCTACCCCAGCATCACTATTGTTTCTTAATCCACCCTTCCATTATTCCCATATACTTTTTTTTTTTTTTGTATTTAGCACAAGGTGTACAGGGTTTCACTGGGTAGATCAGACTTGTGATCCTCCTATTTATAGCCTCCCAAGTGCTGGGGTACAGGCGTGTGCCACCACACCGAGTCTCAGTTGCCTTTCAGCACACCCCAGTAGTGGTGGCGAGGCTGGCATGGCAGGCCCAGGGATTGAACTCCCGGCCACTATGTCTGCCTAAGCAGGTGCTTTAATCTGTTGAGCTATTTGGCTAGTCTCCATATACTTTTCTAATAATAGTCTCCCTTCCATTTTAATGTTTTTTTTAGCTTCCATGTTAGGGAGAGCAATGACACTTGAATCTTGGAGTCTGTTGTATTTCCCTTAACATGATGATCTCCGGTTCCATCTACTTTCCTGTAGATGACATAATTTCTTCTTTACAGCTGAATAATATTCCATGGTGTATACACCACATTTTCTTTATCTATTCTGCTGTGGACAGGTAGGCACCTTGTCTAGGCTTGAGCTTGTAATCCACCTGCCTCAGCTTTGAGAGTGGTAGGATTACAGGTGCATGCTGCCATCACTGGGCCATTTTCAGCATTTAAAATAATCTTCATACTGATTTCCTTAGTGGAAATTTATATTTCAACTGTTGGTGTGGAAGAGTTCTTCCCACCCCACACTGAATCTTCATCAGCACTTACTGGTGTTCTTTTTTTCCTTTGAGACAGGGTCTTGCTATGTAGTTCATGCTAGATTGAGCTCACTTTGTAGCTCAGGCTGGTCTTGAACTTACAGCTATCCTCCTGCCCCAGTCTCCTAAGTGCTGGGATTCTGGAATTAAGAGTGTGCCACCACAACAAGCTTGGTGTTTGTATTCTTGATGATGAAATCTCAGTGTAGTTTTGATTTGTATTTCCCCAGTAACTAAAGATATTCAATCTTTTCAGGTTTGTACTTCCTTTGAGAAGAAGCTCTTCAATTCATTTGTTTATTTATTGATTGAGCTATTTCATGTTTTGGTGCTAAGTTTTTTGAGTCTTTATTTATTTTTGCTATTACCGCCCCCTTTTGGAAGACTACTTGACAAAGATTTTCTCCAATCTTTTAGGCTATCTTTTTATTCTGTTGGTTGTTTTCTCTTGGTATGAAGACACTTTTTAATTTTAATTATATGAACTCTTTTTTTTTGTTTGTTTGTGTGCTTTTTTGAGGCAAGGTTTCACTGTAACCCACTCTGGCCTGTAGTGTTTTCCTTATTTTTTCTTCTATTAGTTTTAGGTGTTACACCTAGGTGATCAAAGTGGATCCCTTTGATCCACTTTGAATTTGTCGCGCGCAACCTCGCAAGGAAGACGCAACCACCAGTTCTTCTCCAAGCAGTTTATTCAGCCTTTTGCAATCTTCTTCCTCTCCTCGGGGGAAACCCGCTCTTAGCTAAATACCTTCTGAGCGTCCAATCCCGGAAGGCCACGTGGGCATCACCATTAGGTCCAGGTACGTGGAAGGGAGCCACAGTCTTTGCCTTAGCCATATAAGGAGTTGTTTGCTACAGAGAGCACTCACCCAGTGGGGGGGGGTGGGGGGGTGGAAGGCGGAAGCCAGCGCCGTCTTTTAAGGCGCGGCAATGCATAGCTCTCCACAGTTCCCCCCTTTTGTTTATAGCAACAGGTGAGAACAGGGGCCCGATCCCTGTTGTGCAAGGACAGAGGCCGGCTCTTGCCCAGGTGCATTGCACCCAGGGAGTGTCAATGCTGTCCGACACCCTTTTTCACAGGGGTGGGGTGGAAGGCATCGAACCCACATGCAATCGGGTATGTTCTCCTTGGATTCCAGCTTGGCCGCTCTGGTCTCTTTAAGTGCAGTGCTTTGCCTCGCACCCTGTGCCGGTAAACTATTTGTGTAAGGTGGCCAGCCAAACACCAGGGGACTGTCCAGTCTCAATGGCTGCAAAGGCTTGAACTATCATGGCTGTACCGCGATGCTGAAGGAACCTAACACGGCAGATGCACCACAGGCATACCAAGGATATCACCACCATCATTCCAGCCAGAGCTCCCATTCCCGCCCACTCTTTCAGGTGATTCATGGCGATAGAGAACCATGAAACCAGGCCCTCTGCTAATCCAGCGTCCATCCTTGTCGAGTTCACCGTCATGATGGCCACTCTCAGCTGCTCCATGAGGCCATCAAATTCCCCAGTCCAATTGCCTGGCATTATGGCGAACCGGCATTGGTCTTGGAAACACTGACAGGATTCCCCATCTCAGCTCCGATGTTCCCTGTTGCAGCATCAGGAACATCGTGAGGATCACTGGCAGCACTTCTTTCTTCATTTGTGGTGTCCTTCTTTTCATATTGGGCCTTTCTGGTCAGGCGTTCAGGTACCCACACCGGATCCCGTTGGTCCTGTGGGAAGACACAAACAGATCCTCATGCCCAGGTCAGCACGGGGTCAGGCCCTCGCCAGAGGCCTGTTAAAATGTCCTTCCATTTCACCATGCCTCTGCAGGTACCACTAGGCTCATAATGTCTGTCAGCCGCAGAGCGCCCTTGAGCGTCCAAATTTAAAAAATTAAGGGTGAATAAGGCTAGAGAAAGTCTCTCCTTTGGGGTACGGCCGTGGCCAATTCCCCCTTTTTGTTTATGCAAACATTCTTTCAAGGTGTGGTGGGCCCGCTCTACGATGCCCTGCCCTTGAGGGTTATACGTGCAATCCATGCACAAGCTGAACCTCCATCTGGTGGCAGAAGGAAGTGACCTTTTGACCTGTGTACGCAGGTCCATTGTCTGTTTTTAGCTGGAGTGGTTTTCCCCATGCCGCCCAAGCTTCTAAGCAATGGGCAATGACATTATGTGCCTTTTCCCCAGTCATGGCTGACGCATGCAGGATACCAGAACAGGTATCGACTGATACGTGAACGTATCGAAGTGTCCCAAATTCTAAAATACGAGTTACATCCATTTGCCACACCTTCAGGGGAAGAAGGCCACGAGGATTTATCCCGAGACTTGGGGGAGAGTGAAAGGTGACACACTGAGGACACTCAAGTACAACCTGCCGGGCGTCAGCGCGGGAGAGAGAAAATTTTTGTTGCAAGGTCTTGGAGTTTACATGGAAAGACTCGTGGAACCTCCTTGCACGGTCAAAGGAAGAGCCCAGAAAAGCCCACTCTTGACGAGTCCATGTATCTACTATAGCATTTCCCTTGCTCAACGGTCCAGGCAAGCCGGTGTGAGCTCTAATATGTTGTGGAAAAAAGCGGGAAGTTCTACTTTGAATCAACTGTTGTAGCTGTTTGAACAAGGCACAGACAGGACTGGACTCCTTTATGGGTCCCGCAGCTTCCAGGATTTTAAGAGCATTGACTACATAGGCAGAATCTGAGAGCAGGTTGAAAGGCATTGGGCATGCCTTAAAGACTTCAATAACTATTTGTAGCTCCATCATCTGTGGTGTGCCAGGGTGGATTGATGCTGAACCGGTTGTTGATTTTCCAGCATATATGCCCCACACCCAGTCTTAGAACCCTCTGTAAATAGGTTTATAGCCCCAGGAATAGGTAGTGATGATGTAATTATAGGGTAAACTACAGAGTGTTCCTTAAAAAAGGTCATTAAGGGATGTTGAGGGTAATGATTGTCTATAGCACCAGCAAAGCTGCAGCACAAGACGGCCCAATCATCAACTGTGGCACACAAGGTGGAAACCTGATGGGCAGTGTAGGGTACAATAACAGAAACAGGAGCAAGCCCAAAAAATTGGATGGTCTGTTGCATACCATTTAAAGCTAAAACAGCCACAGCGGTGGGGTAATATTCAATTGATTTTACTGGTGATACCTTTGGATGAATCCACAGTAATGGCCCCTCCTGCCATAGGAGCCCTGTGGGCTGGCATAAAGTCAGCAGAATGCATAAAACAGTTCCTTTATCTTCCTGTATTCTAGTCGGGAAAGTACCCTGCAACCGTTCCTCCACCACCTGTAAAGCCTTTCTTGCCTCAGTACTCAATTGTCTTGGGGAGTCTAGACCTGAGTCTCCTTGTAGGATGTCACAAAGGGGTTTTAATTCATAGTTGGCCAACTTCAAATATCCCCTAATCCAATTAATGTCTCCTAATAACTTTTGAAAGTCATTCAAGGTGGTTAAAGCATCTTTTCTCAATTCGAACTTTTGTGGACTTACCGTTTTAGGGGTAATTTTGGCCCCTAGGTAGGTTATTATTTCCTCTGTTTGGACCTTTTCGGGGGCTATGATCAGCCCTTTCTTTTCAAGTTCTCGTACCAAGGCCGAATAAGCGGCTTCTACATCCTGCTTATCTCATGCTGCCAATAAGACGTCATCCATGTAATGGATGCATCTCACTTTAGTATGTTTTTGTCTGATGGGCTTAAGGGCCTGTCCCACAAAGAGCTGACACATGGTAGGGCTGTTAGCCATTCCCTGAGGCAAAATAGTCCATTCATATCTCTCATCTGGTTCTTCATGGTTACAGGAAGGAACAGTAAAGGCAAATCTTCTGGTATCCTGAGCACACAGCGGAATAAATAAGAAACAGTCTTTGATATCAACCACAATCAGATGCCAAGAAGCTGGGAGGGTAGACAAAAGGGGCAGGCCCCGTTGAACGGGGCCCATGGTCTGCATTCGATTATTTATAGCTTTTAAATCATGAAGCAAACGCCATTTGCCTGATTTCTTCCTTATCACAAAGATAGGAGTATTCCAGGGGGAAACTGAAGGCTTAATATGTCCTGTCGCGCGCATCCTCGCCAGCAAGGAATACACGACCACTGGTTGTCTCTGCAATGCTTTATTCTTCCATGGATTGAGTAGTTCTTCTTCCCCTTCTGCTCCTCCGCTCCTCCGCTATTCGCAGCTCTCTACAGTTCCCCCTTTTTGTTTATAGCAACAGGTGAGAACAGAGGCCCAATCCCTGTTGTGCAAGGACAGAGGCCGACTCTTGCCCAGGTGCATTGCACCCAGGGAGTGTCAGCTCCGTCCGATGCCCTTTTTCACAGGGGTGGGGTGGAAGGCATTGAACCCACATGCAATCGGGTGTATTCCCCTTAGATTCCAGCTTGGCCGCTCTGGTCTCTAAGTGCAGTGCTTTGCCTTGCACCCTGTGCCGGTAAACTTATTTGTGTAGGGTGGCCAGCCCAACAACAGGGGACTGCATAGTATACAGGCTTTGGCTAATTATCTGTGGTCACCAAGCATCATTGGATTCCTGGCACGACCCATGGCGCGTCACTCCAGCATGGAGACCCACACCTGAGCTGGGGGAGGAGGTTCCATTGTTAGTAATACTTGCTTAACTGCTATTTGTTGGTTTGGCGCCATCAATATTTACAGAGGAGAAACAAGCAAAAACATAACCCCCCGCCACATAATAACAAGAGGGAGACAGATCCCGCCCAGCGCGATGCCCACCCAGCAGCTGCAGCCAGCTGATTCCAGAAGGAGGCTGCACTAACAGGCGGCACTCGAGTCTCATTAATCTTTGTGATGGCATGCGCTAACTGCAGAGTATAAATCAGGAAAGTAGCATTCTAGGGCCCTCTAAGGTAGGCATTGAGTACCCAGACCCGTGCACTGGCGTTTGATACTGCCATAGGCGTTACACACAAAGAATGGAACCCCAAGTCACAAGTCAGTCTCTGTTGCACATGTAGTGCATCCACCTGCTCTTGCAGCAGGGCAGTTTGTTGGTTCAAAGCTGGAATGCCAAAATGGATCTGTCCGTTAAGTGTCTCCTGGACCTCCAAGGCAGCCGCCACTCTCTCCGCGAGTGCATTGATAGTTGTAGCTTGTTGGACCGTCTGCGTTAGAGCAAAACCAGCGGCAGCCAGAGCCACGGCAGTCACAATAGCTGCAGTGATGCCGAAGTCCCTCTGTTGCCGATATATGACAGCTGGCAGTTGTTGTTGGGTCTCATCCACCCGTGTAGGGATCATCACCGCACTAGGGATGCGAACCACCAGGGCACTCACGTGTTCAGATCTCCAGCAATTACTGAGACTACAATCTAAAGCTGTACAATTTAGTCGACCCCTCTCCCCATCCACCCAGGTACCATTCTGAGTACCATTCCAAAGCACAAAAAAGAATGGGGCCAAGAGACAGGGTATAGAGGAGATATTAAACTTATGGGTCTTGTTAATCTGCACCGAGGATTCAAAGGAGACAGAGGTATTCCATGTTACTGTACCATTGAACACTAATGAATTTT
>PVKA01023948.1:0-34913 GCA_004027165.1 Ctenomys sociabilis
TGGTGGCACATGCCTGTAATCCCAGCACTTGGGAGGCTGAGGCAGGAGGATTGTTGTGAGTTCAAGACCAGCTTGAGCTACAAAGTGAGTTTAAGGCCATCCTGAACTGCATAGTGAGACCCTGTCTCAAAAAGACATAAAAAATAAAATAAAATAAAATAAGCAGACCCAACCCTAATCAGCAGAAGTCCATGCCCGGCCTCCTTAGGAAAGGTGGGGGTGGAGAAGTTGTGGCCGCCCCCGGGTGTCTCTGGTCACCTCGGGTTGCCGCAGGGGTGTGTGCAGGGTGGGGGAGGGGGATTGTCCAGTATTTTCCTGCCAGGATCTAATTTCAAGGAAGACTGAGATTGCTTTTTTTGTTTGTTTGTAGCCATTTGCTTTTGAGAGAATCAAGCAAAGTAAGCTAGGCTTCATTTAATAGGTCTTAGGAAGCTCTCTGACTGCCAAGGTGCAAAGCGGAAGGAGGGAGCAGCCAGTGAGGCAAAAGCCCGGGCAGCGCCGGCCTCCGCAGAGGACCCCGCTCGGCGCAATGGGCTTCGCGGGCGGGGGGGGGGGGGGGGGGGGGGGGGGGGGGGGGGGGGGGGGCTCGCGGCGACGGCGGCGGCACAGACGTCCACAAACGCTGCGCCCACGCTCAGGGCCACGGTGGCCAAGGCTCGGCGGAGCCAGGCTTTCCCGGCCGGGAAGGCCCTGCTCTCGCATGAAGAAGCCGGAAGGACAGGAAGGGATCCCGGCCACGCTTCCCGCGGGACCGGCTCCGGGAGCGGAGGGGACGCCGGGCCTCGGGTTCAGGAGCGTCCGGCCACGCCCGCGCGCGGATCCCCTCCGCTCCACGCCGCGGCCCCAAGCCTCGGACCTGGATCCGGCCGCGGGCCGGGCGTCCCACCCCCAACAAAGGTGCGGCGGGGCGCCCGGGGCCAGGCCACCCGGAAGCCGGAAGGGAGTCACGGGAGCCAGGGTCCGCGGGCGGGCGGGCGCGGCGCGGAGGGACCCCGGGGGCCCCCGCCCCGCCTCCCGGGCTGCACCCCGCCCGCCCGCCTCGGCTCCCTCCGCCGCCCAACGCCTACCTCGTCCCGCCGGCCTCCGCGCGCAGAGCCCGGGCCGCTCTGCAGGTTCGGCGGCCGCGCCGGTCTCCGCCCGGTCTCAGCGAGGGCGCGCGGGCTTCGGGACGGCGTCGCCATGGCGACCGGGGCGCGGCGGGCTGGCGGCGGGGCGGGCGACGCGGCGAGGCTCCCGGGGCCGGAAGTGTCCGCGATGCCTCGCACCTGGGAAGGCCCGGTGCCCCGGATGGGCTGCACGTGCCAGGCGCCCCGCAGCGGCCGCGGACGCCGGCTGTGAGGTCCCAGGTTCAGCGCACCGCGTCCACCTCTGCGGGCTTTCGAGGTCCCCCGCGCCCACCGCCCGGAGCCCAGGACGCCGCCAGGTGTCATAGGCCGCCGGCCCAGGCCCTCTGGAGCAGGGACACCAGACGAGCCGTCTCCAGTTCCACCCCACGCAGCGAGGCCTTGGCCGATCGAGGCTGCGGCTGCACAGGGTGCGTGAGACCCCGAAGGGCAAGATGCCAGCACTTGGCAGCCTCCGTGCAGGAGGCCCAGGCCTCAAACTCCAGCCTACCCCGAGGAAGGAGGCTGCCAAGGCCAACCCTGGGCTACCTTCCCAGCCAGATCTGGGCCCTCTGCACAGGAAATGCTGTGGGCAGATAAGCAGGTCCAGCTCAGACTTCCCACCAGCTAGAACAAAGGGTTCTTTCCTGTCAGTGCCTGGCTGGACTCACTGAGGGTCCAGCAGCAGGAGGGAAACGGGTTTCCCCACCTGCAGACTCAAAACAGCCTGAGCTAATGATCGGCTGGGGATATGGAAAGTGTTCCTGGATCCTCTCCAGCAGGACCCAGAGTGTACTGCACGGCGTGGACCCTGTGACCCCAGAGGGAGGACATGCTGTTCGGACCCGGTGACCCCAGAGGGAGGACGTGCTGTTAAGCACATGGCAGACACACTTTCCGATCGGACAAACACAAGGTCTCCCCAGCCCACCACAGGGTGACCAAATTTAAGCAATCCGAGGAATTGCATAAGGGTAACTTTTTTCATTTGGAGGAAGTTCAGGGAAGTTTTTGGGTAAGAAGCAGCTTCCTTAGTGTGCTAACAGGCAGACAGGCAGACAGAAAGCAACAAAGCCTTGTAAACTGAGGGTGGACCCAAGCCGCTCCACAGTGTGGGTCAGTGTAGTGGCCTGAAAGGGGACATCTCAGCAGGGTCCAGCAGCTGTGTCAGGTACCTGGGTTACAAAGCAGGGTTTTCATCCCTGCATAGGGAAGAGAAGATTCGCGCCTTTGGGTCCTGCACCTGCTGACCCTGAAACCCTGAGCTGCACTGTTCTTAAGAGGGAGATCACACACACACACACACACACACACACACACACAGTGTTTTCAGGGCTTTGCTTACTTGACAAGGGCAAGAAGTGCTCCAAGCTGGGGAGAGACTCCCCACCAGGAATGAGGGCCCTGGGCACTGAGGCCCCTCGGTTTCACTCAGCACACTTTCCAGAAAAGGTCCACAGAGCCCCAGGAGCTTTGCCTAGCGGCCAGTCCTACCCAAGAAAGGCAGGTGCACAGAGCAGCTTCCCTCCCTGTTGCAGAAACGCCTGCCCCTGAGCCAGAGCAGTGTAGCCCTGAAATTGGAGCAAGTGCTGGAGGAGAGTGCTCTTTCCACCTTATTTTGGGCAACTCGTGAGGCCCAAACTGAGCATGTTGAGTGCTTGGTGGAAACCCATTTGTCCCTGCTAGGAGCTCAGCTCACCTCTCTGGTCCTCAGAAGCACAGGTTCATTGACTCTGACCTCTGCCTGGAAGGTCCTGCCATGCAACCCTTCACGTCTCAAGCATCAATCCCTTCCCTGACCACAGTGTGGTAGTGAGGCCAGGGGCTTGAAATGTAGGTGGCCCTGACCTCAGGGTGCAGGTGGTCTGGAGCTGCTCTGAGTATTGCTGGCTTCTTTCTTCTTCTTTTTTTTTTTTTTTTTTTTTTTTTTTTTTTTTTTTTTGAGACAGGGTCTCACTATACAGTTTAGGCTGGCCTTAAGCTCACTTTGTAGCTCAGGCTGGTCTTGAACTCACAACAATCCTCCTGCCTCAGCCTCCCAAGTGCTGGGATTACAGGCATGCACCACCAGGATCGGTGGTTCTTTTGGTTTTTGAGACAGGATATTGCTGAGTAGCACAGGCTGGCCTCAGACTCACTGAGATCCTCTTTCAGCCTCCTGAGTGCTGGGATTACAGGTGTGTGCCACCACCCCTGGCCACATCCAGCTTCTAAATTATTTATTTATTTATTTATTTATTTATTTATTTATTTATTTATTTGGTACAGGGTCTCACTAAGCAGTTCAAACTCATAGTCATCCTCATATGGGGGAATGAAACTCCCAGCCTGAAAGATACCTGGACCAAGTTTGTGTTCTCTAAAACTGAAGAATAAATTTTAGGATCAATGAAGGTTAAGAGCAGAACATATTTGTTGGGGAAAAGAAAACCCCTGTCCAAGAGAGGGATAGGAGGGGGACCCAAGCAGGTTGCCTTGGGAAGCTACCATTCCCAGGGATTTTTACAGAGTAAAATCATATGATGAAGGGGGCCAGGGAGATGGCTCAGTGGAATAAGCGCTTCCCTGGCAAGTGCAAGGACCTGAGTTCAATCCCTGGTTCCTCAAAAAAAAAAAAAAAAAAAAAAATCATATGATGAGGCTGGTCTACATGGAGAACATGGGAACTTGCTTAGGTGTGCATGTGGTGGAATGAAACTATGGTCAATCAAAAAGGTTACAAGCGCCATTGCTCAGGTAAAATTGGTTAAATCCAGGACCAAACAGGAAAGCAAGTCAGGTAGCAAGCAGACATGAACATAGAACAGCAGTTTAGCCGGTAGCAGGTAGCGGTTGGCTTAGTAACTCTTCCTGGCCTCCTCAAGGTGATGATCAATCCCGTATACTTACCCTTGGGGAGGTGACCATTTGTTCCATCTTTAGTCTTTAGGTCTGGCCCACAGCGGGAGCATGCTACCCTCTTATAGCTGTCTTCATGCTGTCTCCTTGAGGGCCTGGCTCTAACTGCCTATAGTATTTCTGTCTAATTCAGCTGCCCACAGCAATCCTCCTGTCTCAGCTTCCCCAGCATGTGCTCCCAGGCCCAGTTTCAGTGGCCATCTTGGCATGGGGCTGGCATGTAATGCAGTACCAGCCATTGAACCTGGTCCTTGAGTTTGCAAGCCAGGCACTTAGACCACTGAGCTATCTCCCCAGCCCTCACATCCTGTTTCTGACCAAAAGCATTTAAGGAGTTAGAGTACCAAGACACTGGGCAGAATGGATCTTGTAAGCAGGCACCTGGAGACCCACCTCTCCCTGCTTTGTCCTTTCTCCCTAGGGTCACTAGGTTCAGAAAACAGAAGATGGAAACGTGAGACTCCCAGTTAAATTTAAATTTTTGGCAATTTGGCATGAATATAACCCCAGCAGTACATATAGGATACTAGAGATTTGTTCCTGAAATGTAACTACATGTCGCATTCCAGCCCTGGCTTCCTTTGGCACTCAGAAGAATCTCAGCCAGCCTCAGTCACGGGCTTCAGGGGTGCTTGAGGCCTAGATGGAGGCGCCAGTCTTAGAAGCACTGCAAAATTTAAACGTCTTACAGGTACTTACTGGGCCTCTTGTCTGTGCCAGATGTGGAGGAAGATGCTGGGACACAGCAGTGAACAGGACAGGCACAACCCTGTTCTCAGGCTTTTCCAGGCAGGATCATACCAGAGACTCGGAAGCCAGAGTACAGCCATAGAAAGTTGGGGACCACGAGTTGTAAACCAGGCCCAGAAGGTGTCTATGGCTGTGCTTGTCCTGCCCCCAGGCCAGGCTGGAGCTTGGACCACCTGCTCTTTTCTGGGCACAGCTGGAAGTCCTGGGACTGATGACTGCTGTGGGCTCCCAGGGCAAGACCAGACCTGCTGGAAACACAGGGGTGGGGGAGTCCCCCACTGTCCCCATCCCACCCTGGTCCTTGTCCTTGCAAGAGTGCTTTGATCTCCCTAGCCCACCATAGTCACCATCACTGTTCCCAGAAACACCCACCACCCCTCACTCACTGTCCCTGCCCCACATGTAATGAATGAATATGGAGGTGCAGGGTGGCCCGTGGCCCTTTGTTCTCCTAGCACAACTGATCATCCCAGATGCCTGCCGACACACCTGCATTTTTGTCTCCTGCTCTTTCTTTTCAGAGACCCACAGAAGGGGTCCACAATAGTTGGCACTGTGGAAAGGATGTCCAGTGAGGACATAGAAGGCCCTTGTCCCATGTGGGGACCCGATAAGACTGTGTGGCATCCAGTGACATTGGCTCTGAGGTGCACAGGTGTCAGCCTGCCAGGAGACAGGCAGGAGGAAGACAGGAGTAAGAACCACAGAAGCTGGGCACACCAGTCTACCTTTGGGGGTCCCAGGCTGCTTTGCATGAAAGTTCCCTAGAGACCCGTGCAGGGAACATGTGTCATCAGCTTCAGGAATCCAAATGCCCAAACCACAGGTTGTGCCAGCCCTGAGACGGCAGTGCTGTGAGCTGTCGCCTGACCACTACCCTAAGAGTGGGGTGACCAGTGGAGGAGGCACCCTTGACAGGCCTGCTCCCCGACGAACCGGACGCACATGGCGACTCCAGCAAGCTTAAAATAGAACTATGAATCAGTCAGAAAGAAAAACCTGTCTTCTTGCTTCAGGAACAGTGGAGGTGGGCAGAAGGGTAGTGGCCTCAGCAGTGCCATCACAGAGTATCTCGTATGAGTGCCATCGAGGCAGGGCTATGGCCCCAAAGCTACCCAAGTCACCAGTGCAAGCAGGTGTCCTCAGATCTCCGCAATACTGAGCGGAGCAGAGCTGAGTGAACTCAACACCTGTGGACGTCGTCTGAGTCTAGTCCAGTCTGAGAAAGGGCCTGCCAGGTGGTGGCCAATGCAGGTCACACGCTCTGCAGCGGGCTATTTGTATCATGGAAAGCACCCAGGGGTTTGCTACCTCCTAGACAGACGCGATGGTGACACGGCAACTTTGAGAGCTGAGGTGGAGGTCAGGCTGTGTCTTCCGCTGGGCCCGAAAGAGCAGGACCCAGAGGGGATAAGCAGTTCCTCCCACGTAGTGGGTGGCGTGGTGGCACTGGGCATGCGCAGTGGGAAGCAGCCAATGCCTACGCTTCCCATTCGCCCAGTGTTTTGCGCTCCCAGCTAAGGTGGGATGAGCAGGAAGCTGCAGCCTTGGTTTTTGTCCCTCCTTCCTTCCTGTTATGAGGCTAACTTCCTTCTTGCCATCCTTCAGCAGAAATGTGTCAAGCAGCTGCTCCTTGCCAGGTGTTACAGGCCTGGAGAGACAATAATAGAGTAGACAGACCACGGCCACGGGCAACTGATCCTAGAAGAGGGCAGAAGAGGGGCTGAGGCTGGGAGGCGGGCATGGGCACAATGTGTGCACTCCTCTCCCGGTCAGAGAAGTGCACTTCGGGTGCAGAAACGGGGAGACCATGACAAGGCCACAATACAAGGGCAGTGGCCAGGACCCCATCTACAGAGAAATCTCCATAGGTCTCGAGTTTAGCTGTGTCTGGCCGTGTTCACTCACTGGAGAATCTGCACACTGGGCCCTGGCTGTGATCGGTTGGTCAGTTGACAAACATTAAAGACCCACTGTGAGATGCTAGGAAGGCCTCTCAGCCAGGGGAGCAGGCATGTGAGGCCTGGGGGATACCAGCCCACCCTGGGTGGTGTCGCTAGATGGGTGTGGAGGGCAGCAGAGGAGCTGCAGATAATGGCAGCCATCTTATTCCAGACCCCAGCAGCCATAAAGGGCAGGGCCGGGACTCCTGGACTTTGTGCAAGACCTCGGACGTCCCTGGGTTCTCATAGGGCTCCTGAGCACCCCCACCTCCAGCAGTCCTCCACCCCAGACCAGCGATGTGGGGAGGGTGTGGAGCCTCTCCGAGCCAACCTTTAGGGTGACAGAGCGCGGCCTGGAGGACACCTGGCCAAGTGGGAAGCGGGATTCCCAGCAGCAGCTCCTCACACCCTTCCCGGGAGGAGACACAGCTGCAGGCAGAAGAGCAGAGAGGTGACCACTTGCTCAGCCTGCGGGAGCTCTGGAGTCCAGGGCCTCCAGCAAAAGCGCCCTGAATCAAGTTTCTCCCCTGCTGCTCTGCTGCCCTTTAGACTGCTCCTGACCCTGGGCCGGCCTTGCCGTATGGGGAGTGTCCTATCAGGCCAGCTGGTGCATGTGAGCACAGTTGAGATTGCACAGTCCCCAGACCTCCTGCACCCAGAAAGCCACTCCTCACCCTTCCCAGCCTGTGGGCCAAGCTGGACATTGAGGCTAAGTGGCCCTGTGGCCCAAGTAGGTCTCTGCTGGGAGCCTCTTCACCCTGTGCGGTTGGCCAAGACCCCTGCTCTCCCAGGACCCCACAGCCCACTCCACTGCAGATCTGTGAGCTGCCCCTAAAAGCCTGGGCAGTGGGGGTGGAGTGGGGCAGGTCCAGAGCCCACTCTTTCCTGCAGGGCTTTCTCCCTGTGCAGGGCTAATCATCTGATTAGCCCTGGGCGCTTCAGGCTACCACAGGCACAAACAGCTGCAAGACAGCAGTTAGCCCGGGGAGCCCTCAGCTCTGGAGCAGCCTGGTGTTAGTTAGGTCTGTAGCTCACCCCAACTCACCCCTGCTGCACTAAGGTCAGCTTGGGCCACACAGCACCAGCACACCTCCTCCTAACTCAGGCTGACCCAGGCTCCTCCCTGAATGGTCCTTCTGGAAGCCCCAGGGCCCATCCTGTCAGCTAAGAGGAAGAGGGCTCACCCTGACACCCCTGCTTTTTCCACATCAGCCAGCCCACAATTGACAAGAGGATGCCAGTGCTCAGCCAGGAAGACTCTCCCCTCCATCCCCCTTTCTTCTCCCCTCTTCCCTCCGTTCCCTTTCCTTCTCCCCTTCCCCCACTTTCCCTCTTTCTGTTTCCTTCTCCACCTTCTTCTTCCCCTCTATCTGTCTTCCAGGCCACCAAGGTCCCCCCAAGCTTCTGGAAGGCAGATCACAATCTTCCTTTTCATTGTGTGAGCGCTTATGCTCAATTTTCTGATCCATCTCTGGGAACAAAGAGTAACGTACACACAGCTAGAGGAAGATGCACACATATCCCCGGGGCAGAGCCACAGGGGTCTGAGGCAATAATCTGTACTCGGGCTCCAAGCTGGGTCTCAGCGAGCCAGCAGTTTGGTTGGTCCACGCTGATTGGTTTCCCATGTATCTCAAGGCTATTGCTTTTGTCTCTTTATCGCTGACTGAGGAACACTTATCAGTGTCAGCCTGCTGGCAAGCCGGTCCACAAGAAACACTGGCCAGCAAGGTCTATCTGCAGTGGGAACAGGCTGGGGACACAGAGCAGCCAAGGCTGACAGAAGAAGGACTTTACACTCCACGCATGTGGATCTTATTCCAGGGGCAGTGAGGACCAGGGAAGGCTTGGCTTTGTAGTACTGGGGCCTTGTGCTAGGCAGGCGCTGCACCACAGAGCTGTGTCCCCAGGCCAAGGAAGGGTTTTTGAGAGTGACTGGGTTAAAGTTTAGAATGAGCATTGTCACTGCCACAGGGAAACTACACTCTAGGGCCAGGAGAGGGGTCTCAGGGAGACACCAGCAGGGTCCGAGGTGGTACTGGGGGGCTGGAGCAGAGGGTTGGTCTTAAGAGGTGTGCAGAGGGCAGCATAGAGGAGCTGGGCACTGAGTGGGCGGTGGGCGGAGAAGCCACACAACACACAAAGAGGCGATGTCCTTGTCCCTGCCCACATAGCAGGAGGGCCGACTTCACCTCCACTGAGGCCACCCTGGAGGTGCAGGCTGAGCTTGAACAAAAGGAGCATCCTGACTGAAGAGTGATGCTCCAGCTGGGGTAGTCCTCGGCGGTGGGGCCTCCAGACCCCAGAGCTGCAAGGGTGCTGTCCAGTGTGGAGTCAGCCTGGTGTGCAGGAAGGAGCAGGACGGTGAGGCCCCCAGGCGACCTGCTCCACCACACAGGAGCTTATTGCCCTCTACATGTTGGTTGTTTTCCTCATCTAAAAGGGGAGCCAGCTGGTCTCTTATCTCTTAGGACTGCTAAGAAGTTGAAAGGAGTAGACTGGGGTGTCCAGCTCAGCCCACAGGCGTGGCACATCTGTCTGTGTCCCACCCACCCCCACAGCACACCACTAATGGGAGAGAAGCGGAAGAAGGCCTCATGGCCATGGCAAATACACTCCTAGACCTGACCTCATAGCCATCTTGAGTTCCTGAAATCTTTTGTTCTTTCTGAGGGCCCCAGAACCTCCTGGAAAGTCCTCTGGACTAAATGCCCTGGCAGCAGGGGTCAGGCAGAGAGAAGGTCAGGGATCTCCATAGCTGCAGGAAGAAGACAGAAGCAAGCCAGGAGAGAGGGGCTGCCCTTCCACACAGCAAAGAGCCAGCCCCTGGGGCCCAGATTGCTTGTCCCTATACGAGTGTCCTGTGTGGGAGGCCTGCCCACCCAGGCCTGTCCTAGCATGTTCCCCAGCAGTGAAAGAGATCAGCTCCCCTGGACAGCGCCTCCTCCCTCCTGCTCCACCCCTCACATCCAGTCCACTGCTTTCTGCTTGCCCTGCGCCCACGACCACCATCTGCTTCCAGGCCTTTGCACTTGGGGTCAACCACCTTCGCTGCCACAGGGAGAGGCCTGCAGCTCTGCCTCCACAGCGGCAGAGCTGACAACTGAACATGTGCAGCTGTCTGCTCCCTCTGCTCGGAATGTGAGTCCCAAAGGACAGACTTGCTGAGCTTCTGAGCCCTCTGGGTCCTGGCCAGGCGACACTGAGGGATCCTGGAGAGTCTGCAGGTCAGGCCAGCGGGCCCTGCTCCAGCCTGGGGCCATGACACAGTGGCTGCTCTTGGGGCCCAGTGGAAAAGTGTGAGGGAGCAGCGGGAAGGACAGCGGGAAGGCTGCGAACAGACCTTTTAATGAAGACCAGGCTGAGTTAGGCAACAGGGGAGGACAGATGTGACCCAGGCATTGCTCAAATGTTCCTGGCCTGGGAAGGAGGCTCAGTTGTCACTGTCCGCAGCCCTGAGGCCTGGACTCAGGAAGCACACCTCCTAGTGCCCCCGCAACCTGGGACTCAGGGCCTGCTGTCCCTTAGGCAGGAGTATGTCACTAACACAGGACACTGTTTCTGGGCAATTTTTTTTAACTTTTTTTTTTTTTTCAGACAAAAAGGGTATCTTTGCAGCAGAAAAAGACCCAGAGCTGTTTCAGCTCTAAAATCTGTCAACTCTAAAATGTGTGCAGTGGCACACACCTGTAAACCCAGCACTCTGGGAGGCTGAGGCAGAAGAATTTGATCCTAGCCCAGGCAACACGATTTAGTGACTCAGTGAGATCTTGTCTCAAAAAGCAAAATTAAAAACAAAGCAGAAAAATGCTTTTTAAAATAATTGTAGGGATGGGAAGATAGCTCAGTTGAATAAGCACTTCCCTGGCAAGTGCAAGGGCCTGAGTTCAATCCCCAGTTCTGCAAAAATAAATAAATAAAAATTTTAAAAAAATTCCAAGGGCCGGAGAGATGGCTCAGTGGAATAAGCACTTCCCTGGCAAGTGCAAGGGCCTGAGTTCAATCCCTGGTTCCGAAAAAAAAAAAAAAAATTCTGAGATAGGATCTTACTGTCTATAGTTCAGGCTGGACCTGAGCTCATGGGAATCCTCCAATCTTCACCTCCCATGCTGAGATGTAGATCAATGAGAAGTCCTGGGTTGAATATCTGTTGTGGCTTGGGGTTTTGTAGGGGGAACAATATAATACAGGACACATTTTACAGGGTTATTTTATAATCATTCAAAGAATCATATACAAAGAGTACAAGAAACCTGTCCACACACTAACAACCAAAGAATCCAGCTGAGGGCCTACATAATGTCCTACCGGAGTCCCGCTGAAGACCTGGAGCCCAAACAAGGCCTCTCATAAGTCCAACCAGAGATCTAGAGCCCATGACAGTGTCTCATGTAGGCCCGCTTCACTGATCTGCACTGCGAAGGGCCAGGGTCAGTGGTGGAAGCTGGAAAGTCTGTGCCAGCGGGATGGGGGTCTGCCCTGGAGCCAGGAAACAATGCCGAAGGCGAGGACCAGAGTGCCTCAAAGTGAACCGCAGCCATTCTCAGTGGCCACGAGGTCCCAAGCTCCTCCTCTGACAACAGCCAAGTTCATCATGAAGCCAGCATGACAGGTCCTCCGGCAGAACAGCCCAGGAGAACCAGTGGCTTCCAGCAGCTTCTCCAACCAGTTTCCTTACCAGCTGCCAGCAGCCACCCGCAGGTGCGCCTCCCAGGCCCAGCCCCAGGCTGGTTCAGTTCAGCTGGGTAACAAATTGACCACCACTTAGCAACTCTTTGCAATACCCAATACTGAAAAGCAAAACTTAGCACAAAAATAAAACCAAGGTAGCTGGGCATGGTGGCACATGCCACCCAGGAGTATAATCCCAGCACCCAGGAGGCTGAGGCAGAAGGGTCATTGCAAGTTCAAGATCAGCCTTGGCTACAAAGTGAGCTCAACCCAGCCTGAACTACACAGCAAGACCCTATCTCAAAAAGATAAAAAAAACAAGCTAGCCAAGCATGGTCCCGCACACCTGCAACCCCAGTACCCAGGAGGCACAAGGATAGCTGTGCAGTCGAGGCCAGCCTGGGCTATAACACAGAGTGCAAATCTAGCCTGAACTGTAAAGGGAGACCCTGTCTCAAAAAAAAAAAAAAAAAAAAAAAAAATGAAATTCACACCACAAGCTACAAACTGAGACTGATATCTGCAGCATATTTTTGTTTATTTGTGGTGTTCTATATCAAACCCAGGGCTTCACATAGGCTAAGGCAGATGTTCTACTACTGAGCTACAACCCTGAACGTTTTTATCATTTTATTTTGAGACAGACTTTTGCTAAATTCTCCAACTGGTCTTGAACTTTCAACCTTCCTGCCTCAGCCTCCCAAGTATCAGGGATTATAAGTATCCACCACAGCACTCTGGCTTCTGCAACGTATCTCAGGATTAAGATCAAGAATATAGGGCTGGGGACATAGCTCAGTGGCGTAGAGCCTGCCTGGAAAGCACAAGGTCTTGAGTCCAAATATAAAGTGAAGACCTCTTATGAATCAACTAGAAAAAGAAAATGAGGAAAGAAAACAAAAATACCATAGGAAAACAAGCAAAAATGTCCCATAAATATATGAAAAGTTATTTAACCTCATTGGCCACAAGTGAGTAAATATGTTATACCAGGACCGGGGAGATGGCTCAGTGGAATAAGCACTTCCCTGGCAAGTGCAAGGGCCTGAGTTCAAACCCCGGTTCCGAAAAAAAAAAAAAAAAAAAAAAAAAGTTATACCTCCTCAATTGGCAATATTTTAAAAATGGGTAACAGCCAGCATTGATGGCGATGAGGGCGATGCGTCCTGTCTACCTGCAGGGGTCCAATCTGCACAGCCGCTGCCACAAGCTGTACAGGCTTGGGTGGCGCTGGCCACCGTGAGTCCTTGCTTTAACAGGGATGGAAATTAAAACTAGAACACAGAATTATATGAAAAGTTTGAACTGGAAGTCAGAAGCCCAGGTAGCTGGAGGGGTGCATATTCTGATCAGAGGGCTCAGAAGCCACCTGCAAAGGCAGAGGCCAGTTTTCGAGGATTAGCTGGTGTTTGTGTGTGAGGTCTGCTTGGTGCCTGTGGTGGATTAACTAACAGGCAACTTGTTACACCCTGCTGGGCTGGGCAAGCGCAGTGCCACTGTTGCCTGCACATGAAAGGAGAGGAGGAAGAGACATGGTGGCCCGTTGATCCTCCTGAAGAAGCTTGTTCCTCCGGCTCTGCTGATAGGAACTCAGCTGTTCTCATGATCAGAGGAGTTCAGGTACTTCCTGTCGCTGAGGACAGCCATGGTTCCTTCCCAGGAGCTCTGGTCTTTTATCTTGAGTGTCACTTCCTGGCTCCCATGCAGACCCCTCAGCCTGCCTGTGCGGACCTCCTAGCTTCCACCCCTGACCCTTCAGCCTTCCTAAGGCAGATCCGTGAGAAAGAGTTGCACAAGCCGCTCTCGTGGCCTCTAGGCCTTCAGCTGGACTCATGCAGGATATTGCGGTGGGACCCAAGCCCGCAGCTGGATTCTCTGGGTCCTAGCATGTGACCAGATCTACTGCCCTCTTCTGCATTTGACTCTCTGGGTGGCTGTTATAGAATAACCTTATAAATCATGTGTCCTGCTCCACAACAGCCTGACTGAACCAAAAATGGGATTCAGGCAGGGGAGGTGGCTCTCTTTGAAAAGCCTGCTCCAGACTCTGGTCACAAAGCCATTTTCACAGGGGGGGTGGGACTCAGGAACTCAGAAAGCTTTTATGGGGAGGAAAATGAGGAACTAGGAGACAATGGGCCAGAAAATGGCCATCCTAGGGCAGCCCTCCTCCGCCAGAGTATTCGGCTGGCCCTCAACAGCCAGTTCTGTATTTTCCATGCAGATGCATTACTTCACTGCAGCTTAATTCCCGTGCATGTGTCAGTTGATAGCACAGCATATGCCCCTCCCCTATAGAACTGAACCCTAAGGAGCACATAGCACCGTCACAGGTCACCTAATATTCCGGTTCTGTAAAGAAAGATTGAACAGATAGCCTCCTTACCCATTTGGAGTGGGCTTCTCCAGGAAAAGATTAGTGAAGAGAGAAGACAATTCCACAAAGGCCCTGTCACATGACTGTTTTATATCTGTACTTGTTTTTATTTTTAGTGCTAGGGATCAAACAGCCACTGATCTATACCTCCAGCCTTAAAATTAATGCATTTTTTGTTGTTTCATACGTGTGTGTGTGTGTGTGTGTGTGTGTGTGCGTGCGTGTGTGTGTGTGTGTGTGTTGTGTGTTTTGAGACAGGGTCTCACTGTGTCCAGGCTGGCCTTGAACCCATGGGGCTCCTCTTGTAGGCCATCCTCCTGAGTGCAGGAATTACAGATGGCACCACCCTGCTGGGCTATACAACTAATTTAGAAAGCAAAATGGCATTTGGATGCCCTTGAATTGCTGTTCACCTGTGAACCCTGCGTGCCTTTGACCCAGCAACGTTACTTCCATTATGTTCCCGAGAACAGCACTTCTTGACTCTTCCTGGCTTCCTCAAGGTAATGATCAATCCCAGATGCTTGTCTTAGGGAGGTGAGCATTTGTTTGACCTTTGCTCTCTAGGTCTGGCCCACAGCAGGAGCATCTGTCTTTCTCATAGTTGCAGCATATCTTTTCTTCTATGCTGTTTCTTGAGGGCCTGGCCCTGTCTGTGGTGAAGGACCAGCTTTGTTTTTGTTTTTTGCTTCAAATCTGTTTGGAGAACAATGCTTTTGTAAGATATTTACAATAAAAATGAATTATTAAAAAATAGAAATAAGCCAGCTGAGAACTGAGAAATGAATCAGCAGACATACAGCCAACCGATTTTCAGCAGATTCACCAGTGGTACACATGGACGCAAAGGCCATCTCCTCAGTGACTATACAGAGGAAACTGACCGGCCATCCACACTGAAGTGACACTAGGCTCCCACCCCGTGGCCTATCTGAAAATAAGATCAAAAGTGGGTCAGACACCTGAATACCAGACTAAAACCTTGAGACCACAGGGAGCACCTCGAGACTCCCAAAAGCACAGACACACTTTTAAGTCAAACTGAAAAGCTTCTGCTCTCCTCACAGCAGGGTGACTACAGCATGAAGGTGAAGGCGCAAAGGCGCAGCCTGCAGGAAGTCTGCAGCCTCCCCGACAAGCAACTCATCACAGGGATTGATCCAAAGGCATCTTCCGTGATAAAAGTACAAATAATTCAGCAGCATAAAATAACCCGAGTGAAAAATGAGCAAAGGTGTACAGTTCAGGGCCAGGATACTTGCCAAGCATACATAACATCCTGAGTTCAAGCTCTAGCACATACACACACAAAATTAAAATAAAAAATTAAGAAGTGTAACCATAGCATGTTGGGAAGCCAAGACAGGAGGAGTTCAAGTTTGAGCTCACTTAACAAATTGCTGAGAACCTGTCTCAGAAAAGCTGGAGACACAGCTCAGTGTAAAGGCCTTAGTTTTAATCCCCAATACTGTAATCAATCAATCTAACTAGAAATCAAATTACTATATAATGCATCAATCTGACTATTGGGTATATATCCAAGAAAAAAATCATTACATCAAGGAAGTATCTATATTTTTGTGTATATTACACTACTATTCACAACACCCAAAACAAAGAATAAAAGTATCTATCCTTACTTGATAAAAGGTATGGTGGATTCCCAACTGGTGGTCAATTTATTACACCCAGCTGAGCTGAACCAATGTGGTGCTGGGTGTGGGAGACCCTGGTGAGGACTGTTGCTGGCAGTGTAAGAGGCGGAACTGGAGAGGAAGAAGTTTAAAGGCTGTTGGGACCTGTCTCCAGGGGCTATTGGTTCTCCTGGAGGACCCTGTCATGCTGACTTTCCTGATGAACTCAGTTGTTTTCATTATGGGAGGAGCTCAGGCCTCTGTTGTCACTGAGAATGGCTAAGGTTCACTTTGGGGGAGCTCTGGCCCTTACCTTGACTATTGCTTCCTGGCTCCAGAGAGGAAGCTGGTGTACTGCTCAGTCTTCTGGAGAAACTTGTCACGTTGACTCTCCTGATGGGAACTCAGCTTTCCTCATTGCTGGAGGAGCTCAGAACCTCACTGTTGCTGAGGATGGGGGAGCTCTGGCTCTTACCTTGAGTGTTGCTTCCTGGCTCCAGTGCAGATCCCCCAGCCTGCTGGCATACATCCTTCATCCCACACTTTCTAGCTTCCACCATTGACCTTTCAGCCTTCCCAGTGCAGATCCATGAAATAGGCCAGTGTGAGACACTGTGGCTCTCCAGTTGGACTTGTGGGGCATTGTCATGGGCTATAGGTCTTCAGCTAGACTCATGCAGGGCATTCCTGCAGGATCCAGGCCCTCAGCTGGATTCTTTGGTCTTTGTAGGCAGATATCCCCAACTCTCTTTGTATGTGACTTTGGGTGATTATTATTGATGTAGGGAAATGAAATTCCCAACGTAAAAGGTACCTGGGATGACTTCGTGGTCTCTAAAACCGAAGAATTAATTTCAGGAACAATTGGAGGTTAACAGCATATTTATTGGGAAAAGAAAGCTTCTGTCTGAGAGAAAGAGACAGAAGGGAGATCCAAGCATGTTGTCTCCAGGAAACTGTCTCTTCCAGGGACTTTTATACAGTAAGACCATGTAGTGAGGTGGGTCTAAGGTAGAAAACATGGGAACTCGCTTAGGTGGGCATGAGGTGGGACAAAACTATGGTCAACCAACGAGATTACAAGCACCACTGCTTAGGTAAAACTGATAAATCCACAAATGGGGACGCTAGTCACACGCAAGCAGGCATGAATATAGAACAGGAGTTTAGTTAGTTTAGTTGATAGCAGGTAGCAGTTGGCTTAGTGACTCTTCCTGGCTTCCTCAAGGTGATGTTTATCTTAGGGAGGTGAGCATTTGTCTGACCTTTGGTCTCTAGGTCTGGCCCACAGCAGAAGTACCTGTCTTTCTCAGAGTTGCAGCATATCTTTTCTTCCATGTTGTCTTCTTGAGGGCCTGGCCCTGTCTGACCATCCATAATTTTTCTAATTTAGCTGCCTACAACATTCCCTCCTCTGAAGAAATAACCTGAACTGCCATGAGGGAACCATGGGCAATGACCACTCTGGCTTCTCCAGGGTGAAAGGGGTTGTAGTTGTGAACTGGCAATCAGAGATATGCTCCAGAGGTTCTGTCTAAAGGTCCACAATAGACACCAGGCATTTTTATCTTGGATAGGCAGAATAGCTTTAAATCTGGAGGAGACACAGCTAATGAAGTGATTAATCATGCATGGGCCAAATAATAACATCAACAGGATAATTATGAAAACAGTCAAAAATGATTTTCACCAAGGAGATAGTAATGACTTCCCATAAAGATGATAAAATAGGGTCCAGGGGACCTCAGCATCTCATGTACCATTAATTTGATAACTTTTTTTTTTTTTTTGCAGAACCAGGGATTGAACTCAGGCCCTTGCACTTGCCAGGGAAGTGCTTATTCCACTGAGCCATCTCCCCAGGCCATAATTTGATAACTTTTGAACAGCTATTGAGGCATGAGTGGAAGGATCTGGAATGTAACAACCTTTTAAAGTTATGAAAAGACTAGTCAGAAATTTTTGTAGATCCATTAGTAGAGATCTCTTAAATGTGGGGTTTAATCCCTTTTTTATCTTGTATGGCCACTGGTTATTGTCTCATTTAAATTGTCTCACCAACTCTATCATTACCAGGGGGAATTGCTAGACCTAGGGGGAACCCTGAGGACTTTCTGGACCGCAAGTGGGGCCCCTGGCTGGGTAACTACTAACAAATCTGCATGAGCATCTTTCAAAAGTCTTAACAGGATTTTTCCTCCTATTGGCAGTTAACATGGGTTCCCTTAGGCTGAGAGGCAAAGACCCATGATCTTACCAATTTGCCTTTCTACTATGAAACACTTCAGCTGAAACAAATTCATTCCTTCAAAACTTTCTAACTTCTGCAGCTTGTGTCAGATACCTGGGGCCCACTGAACAATGTATGCCATATTGGTAGGCAACTGAGTATAGTTAGATAAAGCTTTGATATATATCATAGTCTTTTCTCTAGACAGGGTCTGGTGGATCCCAGTAAAAGAATTCTTAATCTAGCATATTTGTTATGGATTTTTACTTGCATGATTACCTAGGTTTTGGTATCTTCTAGGAAAGAACATTTTTTTGGAGAAATTAGAGCATGCATAATCAAAATGTGAGCATTTGAGCTAACACTTTTTCAGGCATAGTAATCGTGACCCACAGGCTTTTAGATCCCTTTATTCAAGGAGTCTGACAGTTGCTATAAGTCTCTCTAGCTTTAGTTAAGAGAGGTCACATCTGTATTTACTATCAGCATGAAATACCTGAGTTACATTAGAAATCAAACAGGTGAACTTATACACTTCTCCTGAAACACACAGCATTCAGTCAGATTAAACAAATGTCCCACTCAATGTTTTAGACATGGCCCCCCATGTAAGCAAGGGGCACTGCTCAGGGATTTCTCCTTTTAACACCATAGCTCGGGTTTTATGTTCTAAAGACAAGGCTTGGCTCTATCTTTAAGCCAAATACTATTTATAAGGTATAGCTGGTGTTTCTAGACCTTTTTTCCTATGCTGACAGGATTTTATCTGTCTTTAGGGATCTATTTTAACCAATGAAATACATTTTAAGTCTCTGTACATGAACAACAATATATAGTACATTTGCAAAAAATAGTCTTAGCATAATTTTGGTTAGCTAGCAACCTGAATATATTGCAGTATTTAGACAGGATAAAATCTCTCCAGAGAGACAGGCTTTTAGGCAGAACTTAAAGGAATGAATGAAGAGAAAGTTATCAGTTACAGCTTAACAAAGGTATCTTTTCAAGTCTGTTTTAATTGAGATATGATGACGGGAAGGGAAGTCAGGGTTGGAGAAGGACAAAAAGATCTGTGCCAATGTCCAGCAATAGGCTGGGTTTTCCTTTAGTCATGATTACTCAGGGCTCCTGCATGGAGATGACAGGTAGAGGTAACAGTCCGGCCAGAGGGAGGAGGCAGGCCCAGGGCCCTTCAGTCCTATTGGACCAGTTGGGAACCTGAGTCTGAGCTCTGGGACCTCCACCTCTGAGTGCAGTCTCACTTCCTGTGGCTTCCTTGACAGTCAGGGCATGGCTTGGGGGCCTCTTCAGGCAGTCTGTCTTATGCTGGCCTGGCTTCTGACAGCAGTAGCAGCTAAACCTCATCATTGTGGAGCTCTTCTTGGAGTCCAGAAAATCAAGACTTAGGATCTGTTTTGAGGCTGCAACAAAGGCACCCCATTTTGATCTCTTTGCTTTCTCTCCCTGATTTTTTCTCAGTCCTGATTATAAGACACTAGGAAGCAGTGTTTACCAAAGTATCAAATGAATTGTCTGGAGCAAAAACTGTCTTTTGTAGCTCTTTTCTAATATCAAGAGCAGACAATAATGAACTTATCTGTAAGAGTAATATGTCCCAAGAGTAATATGTCCCTCTAAGAAAGAGAGGGGTATTCTTTTTTCTCCTGATAAGTAGCTGACAGTTTAAAACAATTAGATAGCTTGGTTTTAATTCTTTTTAAACCTTCAAGAATACATGAATTTTTTTTTTTTTTTATTCCAAGAGCCTGCCTGGCTATTAGGCCATCAGGGGTCTCACTGCTTGAGCTCCAGTAGAACAAGTAGTTCCACTGGCTGTCTATCTTCTGATGTTTAAAATTAACAACATGATATTTATCTTCAAATGCAATATCAGCTTGTAATGCTGCCCGCCTCTCCATAGAAGTCAAAGCTTAGTTAAGATTAACATCATATCTTTCTCTAAAGACATCAGTGTACTTGTCAAGGTCATCTAAAGCTTTTCCAAGATCTGACTTTATCTGTTTTAGGTCACTGAAAGAAAAAGGTACATGAACTCTGGAAATTCCAAATTGTCTTTTTCCTTCTTTAAAGAGTATTATCAGCCAGGCATGGTGGCGCATGCCTGTAATCCCAGCACTCGGGAGGCTGAGGCAGGAGGATTGTTGTGAGTTCGAGGCCAGCCTGAGCTACAAAGGGAGCTTAAGGCCAGCCTGAACTGCGTAGTGAGACCCTGTCTCAAAAAGACAAAAAAAAAAAAAAAAAAGAGTATTATCCTTGAGGAGCACGCATAAACTCAGCTAAGGATGGGTGTAGCTCTGTAAAGGGCCCAGTTGCAGTTGGTCTAGAAGCCCCATCCTCTAGACTAGAAAAACAAGTAGGGGAACCTTACCTTTAGTAAGGGTGGGCAAAGCCTGTCTTGTCCTCAGGCTCCAGGATAGTGAGTGCCTTAGGCATCCGAACTGCCTGGTTCTCATGTAGCTCACATCTATATTCCAAAACTTACATAACAATGACCTTCTTAATGCAAACAAAATATGAACATAAGACATTTTTTACTATTTTCCTTCTTTTTACAATATATTTCTAGTTATAAAATTGAGCCACAATTGATACTTCCCTCTGCATTCCATTTGGATTAAATGGCTCTTTTTCAGTAAGGATCAAATGTCTGCCAGTTCCTAATGATGCACTCTAAAGGAGTAAGAGACTTTGACTGTGTGAACCTGGAATTTAATAGAAAGTTTAGGGTGTCGCCCCCGTATTCTAAGTGATTCCCCCTCAAGCCGTCCCAAGTAGACCACTCCAGAGCAGGTGGATGCTCAATAGAGAGAGGAGAGACAAGATCCAACCAGTCTATCCACACTCGAATTGGTGTGCAATTTTTATCTCCCAAAACATCTCACAAACCATGCACTTACTCATTGAATATTTGTAAGTATGTGTTACAATTCGTCTGGTGACAGGAATGTCTTACAGGGGGAAGCATAGCTATTGCATAAACAGTGAGTTGGAAGCAGAGCACTTCCCCTGCTATGCTGTAAGAGATCACCTTTGGAGAAAGACAAAAGAGATAACTGATTGGATGGACTTTGCCCTGGGCCCTAGGGCAAAGAAATCTCCTGGACTCTTGGATTCTTCCATCTAGTTGCCAGGGCAACCTTTCCTAGCAGGATGAGGCTATATGTAAAGTCTTTGGAACTCACAGGTGAAATTTATATTTATCATGTAGCAATCACATTTTACACATTGATGAAAACACTTTAAGGTTGACAAAAATCTTACTCTTAGTTAACGTGTAAGGCACAGATGTAAAACATTCCCCTGATAGCCACTGTAGAATGTAAACTATTGCAAGCTGCCTCAGCCTAATTTCTGTAGTAGTGGCTAATTAAGTTGTTCTATGGAAAGTCTTAGAAAGAACTCCTAGTTTACTAGCAGGACAGAAAAGTACAATACGTAAGTGGAGATCTTTCAGTGGTCAAGAGCCAGTTTCCACAAAGTACCTTTAGGTATTCTCCAGAGAGTAGTCCTGGCCATGACCCCTCAGGTGTTCTCAGTTTCTATTGGCCTACATAACCAGAGATCAGTCTCCAGAAAGGAACCCAGCTGTCTCTCTGGTCAATATTCCATCAACAACCAAAGAAATGCTGGAGAAATCTGTGTTCTGCTTCAAAGAGTGGCAGCTGCTCTAGAGAATTTACTAGCTGGCAGAGTAATCACTGTTTGTCCAAGTGCTATAAGGGATAGTTAGAAACCAGAATAAGATTATCTAGCACCTTACAGGAAATGTTTTAAAGTCCACAATTTATCTCTTATGCAGCTAAATGATATCTAGACCTAGGAAAAAAGGTTAGAGATCCTCCCTCACATTAAATTTGTTTGGTCCCATAAGTGTGCTGCTTTTGGAGATAGCTCCTTCTGGTGTCACCCATAAGTGGATTCTCTCCACTGTGTCTCAGGTTTAGCCTCCTGAAGGAGACCTTCCCAGAACACTAAGCTTGGATATGACTTTTATATGTGTCCTCCTGCATGGGCATAGTTTCTTTTGTCTCCTCTGACCCAGAGATGGGGTTTGTGTCCTTTCTCTAAAATGATTTTCCTGTCTTTGGTGTTAACAAGCATTCATTTTCAAAGGGCTTCACTTAGTTGAAGCAGTCTAGAGTTTTCCTAATTTTACATGCCTCTAAAAAGGAAAGTACAAAGAGGTGGGAATATTAGGAGTAAGGTCAAACAGAGCAGGCCTGACCTTTCCTCTAGCATGTAGAAGGGTGTCAGAGCCAGTCTGTCCCAGTGAAACCTGTCCTCCAAATGTTTAAGAATGGTTGCCATGGGCTGACCTGGTAGCTCAGTGGACTAAGCACCTGCTTAGGCAGAGCACAGCGGCCGGGGTTTGATCCCTGGCATGGCATGCCATGCTGGCCCCAGCAATTGAGACTGGGTGTGGTGGTGCGCACCTGTAATCCCAGCACTTTGGAGGCTGAAAGCAGGAGAATCACTATGAGTCCAATCAACATAGTGAGACCCTATAAACCCTGTAGACCCTGTCCCAAATACAGGAAAAAATAAAATAAAACAAAAAAAAAGAATGGTTGCTGACCTAATATCATTTACTTGGCAAAAGGAGTCCCATTTTCATATACAGACATGTATATTTCTAAGTCTGAGTTAGATTCAAAAAGTCCTATCTTATAGAAGTTTATATAAAGTCCAGTAGGAGGCTTTCTAATGATATGCTTTCTAACACTATTGTCTAAAGTCAAGCAAAGAATACCTACCAGTGAATATGCAGCACATACCTGTACAAAACAGTCATAAAATGTCCCATTACAGAAAGATCATATTACATTTCCATGCTTTAACTTAGAGTTACCAATACTTTGACCAACATTTTAACAAAACAATATGAGACAAAGCATAAGCAATTGTAAGCAAATTTAACAAAACTATATGAGACAAAACATGAAAAATTATGAGCAATGAGCAAAGACATTTGAAGCATAAAATTTGTTACCTAAGTGAGTCCCAATCCAAATCTATGAAAGAAAAGCAAAACCATACTTCCATCCAGTGATCTCAGTGGGACCTCCAAATGATAGAAAGGAATGAAATTCCCAACCTGAAAGATACCTGGAATGAGTTCATGGTCTCTAAAACCAAAGAATTAATTTTAGGAACAAACAGAGCATAAAATTTACTGGGGGAAAGAAAGCCTCTGTCTGAGAGGGACAGAAGGGAGGTCCAAGCAGGTCATCTCCAGGAAACTGTCTCTTCCAGGGACTTTTATAGAGTAAAACTATGCAGTGAGGTGGGTCTAAGGTGGGGAACATGGGAAAGCAAGTTACATAACAAGTGGGCATGCATATAGAACAGGAGTTTCTCCAGTAACCATCCAATAGATGTTGAATTAGTGACTCTTCCTGGCTTCCTTAAGGTGATGATTAATCCTGGAGGCTTATCTCTAGCGAAGTCAGCATTTGTTCAATCTTTGGTCTCTAGGTCTGGCCCACAGCGGGAGCATCTGTCTCTCTCACAGTTGCAATGTATCTTGCCTTCCGTGCTGTCTCCTTGAGGGCCTGGCCCTGTCTGACTGCCTATAGTATTTCTATCTAATTTAGCTGCCTACAGCATTATGAAATAATTTTATAAGTTAGGTGTCCTGTATTGTATTGTTTCCCCTTGCAAATTTCTGACTACGACAAATGGATAAAGAAATGTAGTATATACACATAATGAAATATTACTCAGCCATAAAAAGAATGACATCTTGCTATTTGTGGCAAAGTGAATGAGCTAGAGATCATTATGCTAAGGGAAATAAACTAGACCTAGAAAGGCAATGTTATACAGAACACACAGTATTGGTCTGCATATAGCAATCATTTGTGGAGGCTAAAAAAATGGATCTCAGGCAACAAGAGAGTAGAATAGTAGTCACTAAAGCATAGGAAGGGGAGGACAGAGAACAAAAAGGAACTGAAAAAGTGACCTACAATATATGAGCCCTGGGTTACTGCTGTTCTAATAAACAGGCATACTATCGCTTGTGTACACTAAGAGACACAGTACAAAATGTTTCTAGCAAGCTGTGTTGTAACTGTGGAAAGCAAGAGCCCAAGGTGATCACTGGCAGTATGGTCATGGGCTAGGCCATTTCAGTGTTGGGAAAATAAGTAGGATACAGCCCTGTGCAACAGCACGATAAAAGCTCAACCAAGCATATAACTATGACAGGAAGAAAACAAGTATCAGAAAATCATAAAATGATACTTTTTAAATTTTTTTTTGTATTTTTAGGAAAGGAATCTACAGGGTGTTCAGGGTCTCACTATTAGATCAGACGCATACTGATCTGCCTGTTTACAGACTCCCAAGAGCTGGGATTATGGGCGTGCACCACCACCCCCAGCCTCAATTGCCGGCCCAGTGTGCCCTGGGGTCAGGGCTGGCATGGCAGGCCTGGGGATCGAACTCCAGGCCCCTGCGCCTGCTTGCAGGCACTTTAATCCACTGAGCTATTTGGCCAGCCCTTAAAATTTTTCTTGAAGATAATTCTTATAAAATTTGTCCAATTTAAGTGTATGATTCAACGATTACTGGAAAACTGCACAGCTCTCAGTGACTTTTACCACCTTCAAATCTTAGTAATTATGTCACTCCCAAAATAAGTCCCAAGCCATACTGAGCATGGCGGCCTGCATCTGTAATCCCAGCACTTGCGAGGCTGAAAACAGGAGGATCACTATGAGTCCAATCTGTGTAGTGAGACCCTGTAGACCCTGTACCAAATACATAAAAATAAATAAATAAATCCCAAGCCTGTTTTAAGTCATCCTGCTGCAACAGCTCCAAACAACTTCTTGCCTACTGTCTGTGTCTATGTGTTTTACTGTTCCAGACATTTCATGTGAGTGTACTTATATACAGTATGTGCTGGGGGGTGGTTTTGGTTTTGGCAGTATGAGGAACTGAATCTGGAGCTTTTGCATTGAGCTACGTTCTCAGCCCATCTTATTTTTATTTTTCATTTTGAGACAGAGTCCCCATAAGTCACTAAGTTTCCCAGGCTGCCTCAGCCTCCCACAGTAAGGGGATCACAGACCTGTGCCACCAGGCCCAGCTTGTTTCCAGTCCTTTACGCCTGGCATCTCTCACTTAGCATCATGCTTTTGTTTCTGTTTTGTTTGACATGGGGTCTCCCTACATTGCCGGGCCTAGCCTCCAACTCCCAATCCTGCCTCAGCCTCCCCTGTGGCTGGGTCATGCCACCTGGTGGCACCATGCTTTTGAGGTTCACCCACATGTAGGAGCAAACGGAAAGTGGCAAGGCACTGACAATAGATGATAAATCACAAGGACAATCACAAGGTGTCATTACCCACAGTCTTTTCTCCAGAGAGGAAGGGGAGAGTGGAGAGGGGTAATTTGGAGAGTAATAAATGTTTTTAGGAAAAGGAAGGGACCCAAGATGCACACAGTATTGTTGCTGTTATTAGCTGCAGCAGTAGTATTAGAATTCATGGTGATGGGGATCAAGGCTGGGACCCCACATGCACCGGGCAAGTGCTCTGTCACGGGCCACACCCTCAGCCCACAGTAGCTTATGAAAGAGCCCACAGGACAAAGACCAAGTCTGTCCAGCGTGCCTTCTTCCAGGTAGGTAGATTCAGGTGGCAAGGGAAAGTATTTAGGCTCCTGTACTCGGGGCCAGGGGAACAAGTCAAAGTTTGAGGGGCCTTGATTTTGAGGCAGCTTAGAAGGCTTCCTGGGGCCTAATATGCTCTGTAGGATGTATCGAAATGTCATTCTTTTTTATCAGCAAATAATATTCCATAATGTGGCTATGCCACATTTGGGCTTTGCATTCACTGGTTGCTGGGCACCTGGGTTGTTTCCACTTTTTAACTACTTTGATGGCTGCATTGTGTACAAAGCTTTGCACTGACACTGGATTTCATTTCTCTCGGGTTCATACCTGTCTTAGTTATTCTTCTCCCATTGCTGGGACAAATACCTGACACTCAAAACAAAGAAAGGTTAGGTTTATTTAGTTCACAGTTACTGGAGGCTTCAGTCCGTACTCGGCTGGCTCCAAGGCAGACTGGCACATGGCAGAGGGCAGCAGTTCATGGTGGCAGAAGACAGAAAAACAGCGAGAGCAAAAATGTCAGGAGTAGAGGCAACAACGGCAAAGAGAGGAAATCTGTCTCTTTGTCTCTCTTATGTTACATTCAGGCTACCCACCTCAGGCTTGGTGTAGCACTTACATTATCCCAGCAGTACTCAGACCCGTAATCCCAGCCTTGGATCACCCATAATCCCAGTGGACCATGAGTTAAACACAGACTCTAGAAGCCCATCCCATGACTGCGTGAGGCTTTGAGGTGGGAACACTTAGAGACAAACCATAGCAATACATCATGGATACTACTTTCCTAAAGTTCTCAAGCAAGTGAAATTAAAGTGTGGCATTTAGAGGGATATACAAAGCATTACGGAAACTGTATTTAAAAGATAAGAGAGCAATAATATAGCATTTAAAGTAGTGGCAGACTGCATGTGGGGTGGAGGATGGGCAAAGGAGGACCACGCCTCAGACCGTGATGCTGAGCAGCGGGGTAATGGTTCTTGTCATACAGAGACATACATTTTTTTTTTTTTTTTCCTGATGCTGGGGCCCAAACGGAACTTCCTCTGTGCGAAGCATGCCCCCCCCCCCCAGCCTTGCCATGCAGTCAGCTTCCTCAGTGAGAAAGGCCTGGAGCCTATGGTCCCTGGTCGTCGGCACCTTCATTCTGGCCCAGCTTCCCTATATGTCCCACTGAGGCTGAACCCTCTCTTCCTCCACTTAGAGGTCGTGTGGACTCCTCCAGGGGGCAGAACCTTCTTCCGGCCTGGCAGCTGCTGTTCACCGGAGCAGCCCGCACTTAGCCTTGAGGAGCTCATTTTCTCCTAACCTCAATGTTTATGTTAATGGCAATATTAATCTTATCTTTCTTAGCCAGTGCTTTACATATAAAGAAATTTAGCAGAGGGTTTTGCTGTTCATTTCGTAGGGCCCTTCACCGCAGACCAGGGAGCGATCTTCCACTTCCCATAAGCCTCAGAGAGAAGACAGGTAGAAATTTTCATAGCCACGGAGGTTCTAGAGTTTATTTTGACGAGGTCATAAGGTTTATTAGTGTGGCCCTGACTTTTCTGGCTCCTAGACCAGTGCTGTGGCTTCTATGCTTGCATTCAGTGCCCATAAAAGAATGCGGATAACAGTTAATACTGAATAAATATAGAAAGGAGAGATTAGCCTTGGAACCGCAAGCTGGGCCTGCTGCTCGTGGCAGAGGCAGGGCTTGAGCTTGTTATAGGCAGCAGAGCAGGATAAAATATTGCAGGCAGTTAGATAGGGCTGCAAGCTGGAAAGAGGCACCTCCGCTGTGGGCCAGACCTCAAGACTAAAGATAAAATAAATGCACCCACGCACTTACTACAGATAAACATCAGGGACTGATATTCTAAATGGGTATTAACCCCCATGCGAAAGCCAGGAAGAGCCCCTGTGCTGTATTCTTGTCTGCTTACTACATGACTCACTTCCCCATTTGATCCCGATTTAATCAAATTTACCTGAGCAATTATGCCTGTAATCTTACTGGTTGACGGAAGTTTTATACCGCCCTAGGCTTTTCCCTGCTCCCCACCTTGGACCTGCCTGTGTCCTGGATTTACTTTATAAAAATCCTCAGCAAAGGCAGGTTCCTGAGCAACCCATTCAGGGCTCTTCTGCTTCTCTCTTGGGAAGAGCTCTCTTTCCCCCAATAAATGTATTCTACTCTTAAGTTTTGCTTTTCCTAAAATTCATCCTTTGATTTTAGAGAAGAGGAACTCGCCCCAGATATCTAGCAGGCCCCTGTGTCAAGGTGGGCTCCTAAGGATTGGACTCGCTTCAGCAGCACATGCACTGAGGGATAGGGGGCATTTGACTAAGCAAAGAGGGCACTTGCCATCCTCCAAAAACCAATCAATAATCACATTTTTTTCAAAAACATGAAAATACGATGGATGACATTAAACATTTGAACTTTTCTTTTGCCCTGTGCTGGGGATAAATTCAGAGCCTGGCCCATGCAAAGCAAGTGTTCTACCACTAAGCTACATGCCCAGCTATAAGCATTTCTTAAAGTAACAGCTTTATCAAGATATAATTCATATGCGACACAATCCTACTTCTTGGTTGTTTGGTTGCCCTGGTTCCTTGGGTCTTGCTCTGTATTAATTGCTGGCCCAGAGCTCCTGGTGAGCCTCGCCTCAGCCTCCCAAGTGCTACAGTTACAAGGACAAACCACCACAGGATTCTCCCTTTTAAAGTTCAGTGGGTTTTAGGGTAGTCACAGAGTTATGCAACTCTCATTACCTGCTGCAGAACATTTTCATCCTAGAAGAAACCCCACAGCCATTGGCAGTCGCCCCTCATCCTGCCCCTAACTTCAAATCCCTAGCAACAGCTAATCTACTTTCTGTCTCCATGGATTTACTTATTCTGGACATTTCATATAAATGGATTCAAACTATTGAAACCCCTGCAGTAGGTTCCAATCTCCTGCCTGGGTTACAGTATACACAGCAGGAAAGGAAAAAGCAAGAAATAAGTTAGGAGTGTAGGCAAGGATCTGGGATGACCAGTTGTTCTAGGGGAACAAAGGGCGATGGGCCACCCAGCACTTCAGTTTTTATGTGGGGCAAGAACAGTGAGTCAGGGACCATGGGTGTTTCTGGGAACCGTGACAGTGACCACAGTGGGCTAGGGAGATCAAAGCACTCTTGCAAGGACAAGGACCAGGATGAGAAGGAGGCAGTGGGGAGACTGTAGCCCATGTCTCCCACCCCCTACCACACCTCCCCCTTACACCCTCACCCCCTGACCCCCATGTCTCCAGGAGGTCTTGTCTTGCCCTGGGGTGAGCCCTAGGGCTTCCAGCTGTGCCCAGAAAGGAGCAGGTGTTCCTGAGCTCCAGCCTGGCCCAGGGGCAGGACAAGCACAGTCTCAGACACCCCCTGGATTCGATTTATAACTCATGGTCCCCAATGTCAATATGTGGCCTCCTGTGACTTTTTTTCCACTAAGCATTTTTTTTTTTAAAGAGGTAAGGTTTGTTTTGGCTGAGTTTGTAGAGGTTTTAGTTCGCAGTCCGGTGACTCCAAAGCAGGGTGGCACTGGTGAAGAAAGTGTGTTTCATAGGTTCATCCATGTGGTAGTAAGAGTAAGTACTTCTTTGCTCCTTAGGTCTGAATAAATATTCCATTATATGAATCTAACACATGTGTTTATCCATGCAGTAGTTGGTGAACATTTGGGGCTGTTTCCTGCATATGACTATTATGAGTAACACCATACAGCTGTGAACATTCCTGTGCAGACTTTCATTCGGCCACGTTGCAGTCTTATGTGCAACTCTATAATATGATTGGAATTACAGAGTCACCCAGCAATTCCATGTTGAACATTTTGAAGACTAGCCAATTTGTTTTTCACTTTGTTTTCCAAATTGACTGCACCATTTTATTTACTTTTTAATGGATCTTTAACGTTTTCATTAGTACATTTTTGCAGTGCATAATGATTGCATTTGGAGTTGGTTGACATGTCTCAGTTCTTTCTTTTCCCCCCATCCCCTCCACCTTCCTTTGTATTTGACCAACAATTTATCTTAGAAGTTCTTATAAAGTCAACTATACATACAGAGTAATAGCCCGACTAATTGACCAAAAACCATGAGTCAATTATACTAAATCGGGGTTGGGGAGATAGCTCAGTAGAATAAGTGCTTGCCTGGCAAGTGCAGGGTCCTGAGTTCAATCACTGATACCACAAAAAAAAAATTATACCAAATAAAGATACACTTTTAGATATATTGTCCATAGTGGATTATAATAACTTTCTTTTTTTTTCCCTCTCTTACCTGTTTTTGTTTGTTTGTTTTGTTTACCAGGAATTGAACTCAGGACTTTGCACTTTCCAGGTAGGTGCTGTGCCAATGAGCTATAGCCCTGACCCTATTATCTGTTTTTCTTTTGTACCTTATATATAATGTAAGAGAAACCATGTGATATTTAAGCTTCGTGTGTCTGATTTACTCAACATTATGCTTTCAAGATGCACAGAGGACTCAATTTATCCTTCTTTATGGCAGAGTAGTGCTCCCTTGGGTATAAACACCTCATATCTTTATCTATTCACCTGCTGCTGGATATAGAGGATGTTTCCAAGATGTAGCTATTAGGAATTGTGCTGCTCTAAACACGTGTACGCATGTACCACTGTGGTACGATGTCTTCAGCTTTTTTGGAAAGATATCTAGAAGGGGAACCCCTGGGTCAAATGGAATTTCTACTTTGGGTTTGTTTGAAGAATCTGCATGCTGATTTCCATGGTGATTTTACCACAAATTCCCCCAACAGTGAAGATGGGCTCCTTTTTCCCGGCAGCCTCTCCAGAATTTCTTATCTGTTGGTTCCTTGGAAAGGCTATTCTTTCTTGACTGAGATGGAATTTCTGGTTTTTTTTAAACTTGCATTTCTTGAATGGCCAGTGATGTTAAACTTTTATTCATGTATTTATTGGCTGCTTTTTGTTTTATGAGACTGGTTCTCCATGTGCAGTTCAAGCTAAACTTGAGCTTACTTTGTAGCCCAGGCTGGTCTGAAACTGGCAGTGATCCTCCTGCCTCAGCCTCCCAAGTACTGGGATTACAGACGTGTGCTACCATGTCCCCCTTCTCGTGCCTTTTTATCTGAGAAGTGCCTGTTCATTTCAAGTGCTCACTTTTTGTTTGGGTGTTTGAATTTGAGGGTTCTAATTATTTTAATTCTTTATATATTCTAGACATTTGTCCTTTTTTTCTTTTCATTGATATATTTGGTACAGGGTCTCACTACACAGCTTGGACTTGTAGTGATCCTCCTATTTTTAGCCTCCCCAGTGCTGGGATTACAGGCATGTGCCACCATGCTTGGGCTCAGTCACTGACTCAGGGCACCCTAGGGTGGGGTCAGCTGGGAATTGAACCCTGGTCCCTGTGCTTGCCAAAGCAGGCACTTAGTCCACTGAGCTATCTCTCTAGCTCTGACATTAGTACTCTGAGGAGTAGCTTGCAATTTTTTTCACATTTTGCAGCTTAACTCTTTACTCTCTTAGTTTTTTGTTTTGTTTTTTAAATATAGGAGTTTTTTAATTTATTATTTGTTGATTCTTGGTATTATTTCTTATGCAACCAGGGTTTGGTTCAGAAATATCTTCAAGAGCTTTACCTAATTTTGTCATCCATCAGATTGTTTTTGCTTTACTATTTAGATTATTGATCAATTTTCTTTTACTTTAGGGCATGGTGAGAGATATGACATGTGAATGGCCAGCTTCCCCCTCACCATATGTTAAGGTAGCAACCTTTCCTTCAGTGAAAAGATAAGGTAGTTGTCAAAGATGAGGTAGTTGAGTGTGCCTGGAGTTGTTTTTGCATCCTCTAATATGTTCCATTCAGGGGCTGAGGGTTCAATCCCTGGGCCAGCCTGCTGGCTTTGCCCCCAGGAGCACACTGAGACAGCAATTGAGACTGGGCATGGTGGCACACACCTGTAATCCCAGCTCTTAGGAGACTGTAAACAGGTGGATCATTATGAGTCTAATCTAGTAGTGAGACCCTTCATACCTTGTAGACCCTTCTCTAAAGCACAAAATAATAATAATAATTAATAATAATAATATATGTCCCATTTATTCACAAATCTATCTTGATTTTTTCCCCCTAATACAATGCTGTTTTTATCGCTGTAAATCCATAGTACAACTTGAAGTCTGGGGATGGGTTGCCCCCTACCTTGCCCTTGTTTCCCAGAATTGCTTTTGCTATCGGTGTCTTCTGGTTCCACTTGAATTTTAGGATTGCTTTCTCTAGTTCTGTGAGGAATGCTATTGGTATTTTGATTTGGATTGTGTTAAAGCTATAGATGTTTAGGAAGTATGGGACATACTGGATATGTCTATCCAGGAACAGGGGATATGTTTCCATTTTCTGATGTTCTTTTTCATCTTCTTTTTCAGAGTACTATAGTTTTCATTTTTGAGGTCTTTTACTTCCTTGGTTAGATTAATTCCTAATTATCTCTTCTTGACATAATTCCTAATGATCTCTGTTTTATATATACCATCATGAAAGGCATCATTTCCCTAATTGCTCTCTTGGTGAGTTTGTTATTAGTGTACAAGAACATTATTGATTTTTGAGGGTTGACCTTGTACCCACTGTGCTATTAATTTAAATTTGGTTATTTGTTGTAGGAGTCTTTTGGTAGGTTTTTGGTGTCCTATATGTAAAGGATCATGTCCTCTGCAAATAATAATTTAACTTCTTCATTTCCTAGCCATGTTTCATTTCTTTCAATTATCTAATTGCTTTGACTAACATTTCAAGAATTATATTGAACAGGAATGATGACAGCAGATAGCCTTGCCTCTCCTTGCCTTGGCCCTGGCTTTAGAGGGAAAGCTTTCTGCCTATCTCCATTTAGTATGATGGTCATTGGCTTGACATAGGTGGCTTTTATCAGTTTGAGGTAAAGGTCCTCTATACCTATTTTCTTCAGGTTTTTTCTTAATCATGAGTGGATGTTGGATTTTGTCAAATGCTCTTTTCTGTGTCTATTGAGATGGTCACACAATTTTTGTCCTTGTTTCTGATATATATATTTTTTTCCTTTTTAGTACCACGGACTATCTCCCCAGCCCTGCAGTATGTTCATTGATGTGCATATTTTGAACCATGCTTGCTTCTCTGAATGAATCTTAGTTGGTCATGATACATGATCTTGTGATAATTTGTTGCATTCTGTTCGCTAGTATCTTATTGAGAATTTTTGCATCTATGGTCATTAAAAAGATTGGCTTGTAGTTCTCTTTTGTGTATGGGTCCTTTCCTGGAATGACTTTGGGAGTATTGATTTCTTTTTTATTTCATTAAAAAGTTTGAGTGGTATTGACGTTAGATGGTCTCTAGGAACTGGTTTCATTGTGCCATGTAGGTTCTGGTATGTTCAACTGGCATTATCATTTGATTATAGGAATGATCTAATTTCTTCTTTAATTTCATTTGTCACTCACTGATTACTCAAAAATGTATTATTTTTAAGTTCCATGTTTTTACAAAGTCTCTGTGATTTCTTTTGCCATTGATTTCTAGTTTCATTGTACTATGCTCTAATAACATGTGTGGGATAATTTTAATTGCTTTGCATTTACTCAAGCATGCTTTATGGGCTGGCATGTGATCTGTTTTGGAGAAAC
Organism: Ctenomys sociabilis; assembly: GCA_004027165.1. Lineage (NCBI taxonomy): Eukaryota > Metazoa > Chordata > Mammalia > Rodentia > Ctenomyidae > Ctenomys > Ctenomys sociabilis. Next base: position 32,935 of record PVKA01023948.1, read on the forward strand.
TCCAATGTGCTGCTGAAAAGAATGTGTGTTCTGTTGTTTTTGGATGGGGCACTTTGGTTACCTACACAGTCCATTTGCTGGAAGGTTGGATTCAATTCTGATATTTCTTTGTTGGTTTTGTTGTCTAATTGATCTGCCCATTTGTGACTGTGAGGTATTGAGATTCCCACTGCAGTTGTGTTGGTGTTCATCTGATTTTTATGGCCATTAGTGTCTGTTTTATGAAGGTGAGTGTGCTGATAATGGGTACATATATGTTGTATTTGGTACCAGGGGTTGAACTCAAGACCTTGCACTTGCCAAGCAGGTATTTATGCCACTGAGCTACATCCCTGGCCTTACATGTTTATGATTGTGATGTCACTTTGTTGAATTATTTCCTTAATCAATATACAATCATGTAGCACAGAGAGGTTCTCTTTTTGTTGTGGCTATTTGGTATTCTATATGCTTCACTTAACTGTGTCTTTATTTCTTTCTCTGTCTCTTCTGATCAGTCTTGGCTTGAAATCTACTTTGCCTGAAGTTAAGATAGGTTGGCCAGGGAGATGGCTGAGTAGAATAGTCAAGCTCAAGGGCCTGAGTTCAATCCCTGTTTCTGCCGAAAATAAATAAATAAGATAGGTACTCCTACTTTTTTCTTTGATTTTTATTTGATGAGTTGCTTTTTTTTAAATTATTTTTTGGACTAGGAATCAAACTCGAGACCTTGTGCTTGCCAGGCAAGCACTTGTGCTGCTGAGCTATATCCCCCAGCTGAGTTGCTTTTTTAATTAAATGTGTTTCTTGTGGATTGTATATCATCAGATAAGGTTTGCTTGTTTGTTCATGTTTCGTGTAGTCCAGGCTGGATTTGAACTCTTTAGCCCAGGCTGGCCTCAAACTCACAGTAATCCTCCTGCCTCAGGCTCCTCCTGAGTGTTGGGATTACAGGCACACACCACAAGGCCACACCGGTTTTGTTGCTTGATCCAGTCTGCCGGTCGGTGTCTTTTCATTAGGAGATTGAGACCACTCATATTGGGAGTCACTGACCCACTCCTGGCCTTGCAGTGTTTCCCTGTTGCTGGCTTCCTTTATGTCACTATTTGTGTTTTCCTTTTGTTGGCCGCTTGTTCCTCCCAGCGCATTCATGCTTTTTTGCTTGGCTTTTGTTATTTCTTTCTGGGATATCCTTGAGAAATTTTGGAATGCTGGCCGGGGGGGGGGGGGGGGGGGGGGGGGGGGGGGGGGGGGGGGGGGGAGGTCATGGATTTCTTGAGATGCTCCTTATCACAGAAATACCTTATTTCTCTGTCATTTTTGAAGGGAAGTTTTGCAGGATATATGAGTCAGGGTTGGAAGTTGCTATCTCTCAAGGTTTGACACACTTCAGTCCAAGGCTTCCTGACCTTTAAGGTTTGTGTAGAGAAGTCTACTGCAATTCTAAAGGGTTTACCTTTATATGAGATTCATGCATTTCTGTAACAGTTTTTAAGATCTTTTCCCCTGTTGTGGAATTTTTTTTTTTTTTTTATAGACAGAGTCTCACTGTAGTCCAGGCTGGTCCTGAACTCATGGCGATCCTCTTGCCTCACCCTCCCAATGCTGGAGTCATAGGTGTGTACCACCACATGTAGCCTCCTGTGGTAGAATTCTGGTATTTTGAATATCATGTGGCACAGGGAGGGTCTCTTTTTGTTGTGGCTATTTGATATTCTATATGCTTCACTTAACTGCATCTTTATTTCTTTCTCTATATTTGGGGAGTTTTCTTTTTCTTTTCTTTCTTTTTTTTTTTTTTTTAGGACAGGATAGACAGGGTCTTACTGCATAGGTCGGACTCTTAGTGATTCTCCTATTTACAGCCTACCGAGAACTGGGATTATAGGCATGAGCCACCACGCCCAGTCTCAATCACCCTCTCAGAGCATCCCGGAGGCAGGGCGGGCACAGCAGGCCCCAGGATGGAAACTGCATCTGCCTAAGCAAGCACTTTA
>PVKA01023949.1:0-34913 GCA_004027165.1 Ctenomys sociabilis
CCTTGGGGTGGCTCCTGTGAGCATTCCTCCCTCCCCTTGGGGCTGTGTTGTGACACAGGGGGACCAGCTCTGTCTCTGGGCAGACTTGTGCACAGGCGCAGGTGGAACCCTGCCCTGCCTCTCGTTTGCTGCTAAGAGCCCCCCGCGGTTCTTGCTGCCTGAGACTCTTCCTGTGGCCCCTGAGCTGCACCCATCACCAGCCTGCTCAGCATCCTGTGGGGGAGGCCCACGGTGGCCAGCACTGTGTCCACTGCCCTCCAACTTCCACATGGAGCTGCTGGCTGTGGGATGAGGCAGAGGGCGTGTGCAGGAAGCTTCCTCGGCCTGCACAGCACTCAGAGAAGCTGCAGGAGTGAGCTAGCACCCTCTCCTCCCTGTCCTTCCCCAGATATGCTTGTGGCTTTGATGCAGGTCCGTCCCCCAGGCAAGCTGCCCTTGCCTCCAGCCAGCCCTTACTGTGCTGTGTCCTCACCTGTCCCTCCCCAGGTCCTAGGGCCCTGGCATGCATGTGGGCCAATAGAGGCCACCCTGTCCACCCCAAGAAGGACAGAAAGGATCTATGAGCTCCCTCATGGGGCCACCAGCTTCCCAGGATGACCATGCAACTGGTTGTCATTGCCAGAGGATCCCAGGCCATACCAGGAGAGCTGATTCAGGCCCTCTGTTGTGGTGACCAGGGAGGGATGCAGAATCCAGAGCCACAGGGTCTCCCATATTGGTAGAGACCAGCATGCTGGAGCCACTCACATTCACCACCCTCTCACCCATCTGGGGATCCACCTGGATCCTCCAGATGCAGCCCACAGCCCACAGCACAGCCCAGTGATCATTCCAGGGGCCCTTCACCCCAGACTCTCAGAGCAGCCCTGAGCTCACTGCATACCCTCTTCCTGGAACCCTAATTCATGGTCTTCTGGGCAGGATGCTGCCTTGCGCACAGTCCAGGCTGCCTGGGGCAAAGAGGATACAGCGTCTGCTGTGCTGGCACCTTGCTATCAAAGGTAACTGTGCTGGGAGCTCCCGGCCATGAGCTAGGATCACACAGAGGCCCAAGTGCTGTCCTTGTTGGAGCTAAGAGCCCCTCCTGGCTGAGGGCACAATGAGATGGATGGTAGGGACATGGAAGGTGTGCAGCTGAGTCAGGGGACTACAGCGCTGGCCAGGACTCCTCAGGGACAGCCGGAGGCGCCTTTTATTGGCTTCCTAGTCCATAGCAGTCTGCTGTCTCCACTATGACCCAGACATGTCTGCCCCTCCCTCAGCCCACTGTGTGTGTGCGTGCGTGCATGTGTGTATGTGTGCGTGTGTGTGCATGTGTGCACCCGTGTGCGTGTGCGTGCGTGTGTGTGTGCATGTGCGTGTGCGTGTGCGTGTGTGTGTGTGTGTGTGCATGTGTGCACCCGTATGGGTGTGCGTGTGCGTGCGCGTGCATGCGCGTGCATGCGTGCGTACGTGTGTGTGTGGGGGGGAACTACAAGTTTATTTAGGTCTTGGTCCCCCAAGTAGGTGCCAGGACAAGCCTTCCTACCTGCCTCCTCCCTGGCACTTCTCCTGTGACCCAGGCAGGGCAACCCTGCTCTGCCACGTTCCTAGGACTGTGGAGTCACAGAGGCTAGAGGGTCTCCCATCTCCACAGAACACAGCATGGCTCGTGTCCCCAGACTCCTCCATGACTGTCCTCTAAGTCTGACTTCAGCAAGGAGATTGGAGCTGGCCCTGGGATGGCACCAGGTCTGCAGGCACTTGGCAAGATTTGGGACCCCTCCATGGGGTGCCCATGTACCTACTCTGCCTTCAGTGAGGCTCTGCTGGCTCTGATGTGCAGAGCCTGGTTCTCCTGCCAGGGGGACATCGGGTGGGGGTGGGATACCAGGGCTGCATTCCCAGGGTCTCTCCACACTTGGCCATCCACTGGTGGCCCATGCGTGTGTGTTTCTCTAAGCTCCATGGTGCCCTGTGGGCACCTGGGTGGCTCCCTGCTCTGCAGGTTTAATTATGAGATGCTGGGTGGGGTCCTCAGCTTTTCATCCTGGTAATGGGTATCATTATGGTTTTCCCAGCCCCAAGATGGATTGTAAGGATAGAGCAAGGCAGATACTAGCAGGGGACGCCCAGAAAGTTCATGTGGCTGAAAGGAAGGCACAGGGCACCATCCTGTCCCAGGCCAAGCCAGCCTGGCCAGCCAAAGCCGAGCAGATGGCAGCTTTGCTGTCACAGAGAAGGCCACAAGCTCAAGCCCTTCTGCTCCTGGGCTGACTCAAACTAGTCCCCAGCTCTCAGCACACATGCTGACACTTTTGCCTCAGCCCAGCCTCCAGGGCAGCTCCCCAGATGTGGCTACCTCCTAGGACAAGCATTCTCACGCAGCACCGAGGGCACTTTCCCCTGCGTGAGCCTCTCGGGCTCTTCCAGCTACACTCCTGGGCAGGGTCACAGTGGCCTGGGCCACCGTTGTAGGACGGCAGTATCCCCAGTCACTTAGGTGACAGCAGCACAAGGCAGATGCCCGGTGCCACGGGGCTGAGGCTTTGTGTGGAATCCCTCATTTCTTGAATGAGAAGAAGGGGACATCAAACTCAGGGAAGCTGGCGGCTTCTCCAAGGGTTTCAATCTTGGGAGGGACACCAGGGGGTCACACCCCACCCAGAGCTTCCAGTTCTCATAGCTTTGGAGAGGCTGAAGAGAGGAGACGCACAGCGGAAGGATTCAGAGCAAAGCCTGTGGGCAGGTGCAGGGGAGAGAGAAGAGCCTGTTGACCCCACCAGGGGCATCTGAGGCCTGGGTGGGCATCCACAGGGCTCTCTGCCCCAGTGGCCATGGCAACACTTTCCCGGCCCCCTAGGACCGGAGGGGGAGGGCTCACTGTGGGGTCCGTCATCTTGGCTTGGGGAGAAGCCCTAGTTACTAGGGCGCAGTCACAGCTCACAGGTGACCTCCATTGCTCACTCTGGGCTCCACCTCCCCCTTACACCTGTGGACCCACCCACTTCCACACCTGTGGCTCATGTGGCTCTGCCCAGTGCCCCTGCTACCCTGCACCCAGTGGCTGGTCCCCAAGTGGGAATGGGGGTCACTCTCTTGCTCAAAGCCATCACCACAGGGCCAGCATTCCGTGGCCCAGCACCACTCAACCACCACAGCCAACAGTGCAGCAGCCAGCTCTGGCCACGCCCTGGTGCCGTGCCAGGTCCTGCCCCGTGACCTGACCCCTGTCTGTTCCTGGTCAACACCTCGCCAGTCACGGAAGCCCTGTCCTCCCTGTCGCCCTCCCACAGCCTCTTGCTGAGGACCCCCCCCGCCCCCGCCCCGTGCACCCTGAACGCTGGGTGTGGACAGGTGCTCCTTTCTTAGGGAGGGAGGCAGGGGAAGGAAGCAGGACTGCTCTTGGGACAGAGCAGCCAACTCGATCCACCAATTCACAGGTGGACTCCGGGGATCGCTTCCTCCTGTGCAGTCCATGTGCCACAGGCTTGGCTGTGGAGGGAGGCATGGGGTCCATTTCTGACCAGTCCCTCTTCCAGAATTCCCTCCAGGGAGCAGGCCTGGGCCTGGAGACAAGCTATCCACACAAACCCACAACGGGCTGCTCCCTTCTCTTGTGTTGGATTCTTCCACCTGGGAGGCTGGGACGGAAACCCTGCACCCCACGGGGAACAAAGGGGCCCTGGTATCAGCAGCCCCAGCACCACGTCCCCACCACAGACACAAGGTGTTCTAGCAGGGCCACAGCTCCAGCAGTTCCTCAGGGAGTGAAGGAGAGCAGAGAGCAGGCATGAGCTGGGACTTCCCTGTGCCCGTGTCTTGCAGGGTGGCTCTGGCCAGTGAGGAGCACAAGCCCTGCTGTGGCTGGGCGTGGTCCTGATGTCACTTGGCCCTGCCGGCCTACGCTGCTCCATTCTGCTTTGTCCCTGCTGATTTTACCCCCCGGGCTTTCGTCTCTGGAGGGTAGGGTTGTCACGCCACCCAGCCGGTCCGTCGGCTCTGCCCCGTGCGTCTTGGTGCCCTGCCATCAGGCACATGGGTGTCTGAGACTGGCATATCCTCCTCGCCCACTAGCCCTCCGTATTTACGAAGTGCCACTTTTCCCTTGGCGGTTCTTTGCTTTGAAACTGCCTTTGAGTGAGATTAAGCTTGCCTTGGAGGGGTGCTGGAGGGGCCTCTTTTTCTGACTTTGCCTGAGCCGCCTGTGCCATGATAGGTTTCTCATAGGCAGTGTGTATTAGGGTCTGGATTTTTACCCTCCCTGCCCTGGTCACGTCCTTGTCTGAGACGGTTCCCAGCGCCCACGACTTGCAGCAAGCGCAGGTGAGTTGGCTCACATTCTTAATCATTGTGGTCCGCAGTCATCAGGCTCCAGGCCAGGAAGGACACCGTGGAGGGGCCCACAGCGGCGGAAAGCTGCTGAGGTGCGGGTGGCCAGGAAGCAGAGAGCGAAGGCAGTGGTCAGGGCTCCCTTCCAAGGCACATCCTGAGTGACCTGTTCCCTCTGGCCAGAGCCCAGCTCCTACTGTGTCACACTTAGCTGTATCCATAATCCCACTGTCTTCCAAGCTCGTGAAGCTTTGCAGCATTCTAGAGCTTCTATATCCAGCATCTTCATACCTCTCCGAATGCCTCCCAAGGGAGCCGGGGACATAGCTCAGTGGCATAGGCTCCTGCGTGGCAAGTACAAGGCCCTGAGCTCGATCCTCAGTACCTCCCCTAAATAAATAAGTGCCTCCCAGGAGCTAGTTCCAAAGCTACTTGTGGTCACATAGTCACAACAGCCTCACTGTTCACACTAAAGTCTGTCTCAGGAGCTTTCTTGTCACTGAGGTGTAATACCTGACACCCAGCCCTTAAAGAGGGGCTGGCTTATTCTGGCTCACACTCTTAGAGGTTCAAGCCCATAGTCAGAGGCTGCAAGGCAGGACTAATGTGATGGAAGGGTCCCCAAAGGGGCACGGCTGCTCATGCCAGAAGCACAAAGCAAAGAAGCACCCTGGGAGGGAGATAATGAGAAACCCTTCCACGTCACACCCTTAGCGATCTGTTTGAATGTGATTGTCTACTGAATCTGTGTCATTTCGGGTAGTTTACTTTCTCCCCCATGAGTTACATTTTCCTCCTTCTCCTCCTCTTCCTCCTCTTCCCTCTCCTCTTCCTCCTCTTTCTCTTCCTCCTTCTCTTCTTTTTTTGAGACAGGGTCTTGCTATGCAGTTCAGGCTGGCCTTGAACTCACTTTGTAGCCCAGGCTGCTCTTGAACTCACAGTGGTCCTCCTGTCTCAGCCTTCCAAGGGCTGAGATTATAGGTGTGCACTACCACGCCTGGCTTTTTCCTACTTCTTTATAACTTGCCAACTTTTACTGGATGGCAGACATCGTGCACTTGTTAGTGCTGGGCATTTCTCTAGCCCTACAGATACGCCCAAGCTCTGTCCTGAGATGCAGTTATGTGGGAATAATTTGACTTTTTCTGGTCTGGTTTTGAAGTTCTCTGAGGTGGGGACAGAACAGTGATCATTTCTCAGGACTGCTGTTGTGGGTTGAATTTTGTGCCTCACCCCTGAACAGTAAGATCCTGACCCCAGGCCTAGTGAGCACGGTTCTTCTGGAAGCAGCCTTTTCCAGGCTTGCTTGAGGTCTTGAGATGAGGTCTTTAGGAATCCTGGCCTGGAACAACTCATGTGCTTGGAAACAGAGAAATTGACACATGACTGTGACAGCTGCCACAGAGCCCCAAACCACCTGTGATCCATTTACTTCCGGTCCACCTGGAGCTGGGAATCTGGAGGGGCCTCTCACACCAAGCAGAGACTGCCTGTGTGCCTGTTCTCGGGCTCCCAGACTCTAGCACTCTGGGCGATCCATCTCTTCTGTTTCAGCTGCCCAGTCTGTGGTATTTAGGCTCCACAGCCATCCAAGGCCCCTGTGTAGGCAGATCCAGCAAGCTGGTGACACCGGGATGGGTCTAGGCCCATGCAGGCACAGACCTGAGCCTGCTGATCCTCTGGCCAGTTGTGAAGTCAGGAACGCACTGCGTGTCTCTCATCCTCTCTTGGGACCCTGCAGGCTCTAGTACCCTTTGCTCCCATGACTTGCCCAGACTCCAACCTCTGCTGGGGTGTCCTCCTCTCTGGTTTGGAAGCTGCACGGAGAAGAGGCTGAGGTGGCTCGAACCTCTCCTAGCTTGCAGGCTTTTCTTCGGCGCTGAAGGTCTAGTCTGGAAATCAGCTGTTGGACACCGTGGTCTGAGGTCATTGTTGCTCTGCTCGGGAGGTAAATCCAGTCTCCTTCCTTCATTTTGACTGGAAGCAGAAGGGTTGGAAGGAATATTTTATGTCAAAATATGGGTTGGCAGAGGATAACTTCTTTATTCTTTTTAAGAATCAGCTTTCAATTTGCGTGATCAGGTGTCGTTGATGACACTGTGATTTTGAAATTTTTCTGCATATTCTTCTTCTAATTTTGTTGCTCTTTTCTTAATTTAAGGTCAAATGTGTCATCCATTTACTTCTGGTCATTCTTCGTGCCTGGGAGCACGGTGGTAGCTGCACCGGACCCTTCCAGAACTGACCTGCCCACCAGGGTCAGCAGCTTCTCATCTGTATACTAACTTTTATATTATGTTAAGCAGTGCATAGTAACTATTAAGTTTATGAACAGATTTTTTTTTTTACTTTTTCCTTCATTGTTAATCAAAACATTTTTATCATGATCAAAGAACATAATTTGCCTATGTTTGTCCCTTGGTTGGTTTTGGTGCTGCTCAAATCCTATGACTATTCAAAAATCGTGTGCTTCCTGTTCGGAGGCTCATATATTTATTCAAATAACCCATCGATGTATTTTTAATTTACTGATTATGGGTTTATGAGAGAAGCAAATTTAAGACTCTGATTGTGGGCTTGTTGATTAAATACAGTTTATATTTTCAAAGCTATGTTTCATGGTACTTGAGTAGTTTGTTTGATCTCACAAATCCTTTATACATGCACAGTGTTTATCTTTTCCATTTGGTGTGCTTCACCACTGACTGTGTTGTGCAAAGGCACCACCACCACCAGCCCCATGCATCCCTGCTCACACGTGCTCCACATGTGTCCCTTGCCTGCCCTGGACCTTTGGTTTTCTAGGCACTTGGGTTTGAAAGAATCTGGTAGAGAATAAAGCTGCTGTGTTTCAATCATCCAGGGTCCACATGCACCTCCAAAGAAGCCATGGAGCTAGGAATCAAGTTGGGTGCAGACTCAGTGCAGCCTGGGCAGGAGGAGGAGGCAGCGTGGACCCTAACCCAGCTTCCCCACAGGACTCAGCACACAGATTCCTGTGATGCCCAGGCAAAGGGCCATGGGACCAGGGTATAGCACAGGACAAGGAGACATGGTGCTTTCAAGTCTCGGCCACACTGGCTGCTTTTGAGGGGATTTCATAACTCAGCAGCACAAAGCGTCTCATTTCCAGGCATGATCACTGGGGCTTTTTCTTCTCTTGATGAAGGCCAGGAAAAGCAGAGCTGCTCTCTGGGGCTGTTGTGTCTTTCCCCTGTGCCCCTATCTTGGGCCTGGGCCTAGGCTTGCTGCTCAGTATGTGACTGCAGAAGGGATAAAGGAGGGGACAGGTGATAGATGCCCCCAGCGGGGCTTTTCCTTCTTGGCTTGGATGGGGAAGGAGAAGGAAAGGTAGGAAGAGGCTGTGCTTCACCTCCAGGCCTCCCATGGCCTCTAGTGAAAGTGTCTTCTTCTGTACAGAAGGACAAGAGAAGCCTAGCTGCGTGTCCCTCTGACTCCCTCTGAATGGCAAAGCAGTAACAGCTCAGCTTGAGGTCACAGTCCTGGGCCCGGGCATTCACTTGGCTCCTGGAGGAGCCACACACCCCACACTGACATAAGGCAGGGACAGAAGTCTTGGGATGTGACTGACCTGGGCCTGGTAGAGTCTAGTCCATCATGCCTTGCTGCAGAGCCCACCTGCCCCTTCCCCTGCCCACCCACTGTAGCCACCCTATGGCAGCTTTGTCCATGGATGAAGGAAGGTTCTGGAAGAAAAGAAGATCAAGGGTGGCCAGCAGGACATAAAGGGGGAAAGCATTTGCGTCCTCAACTGACCAGCAGTGAAGGGGGAGGACAGCTTGACAACATCCTTGGACAGCTGTCACTTGGCAAACTGAGAAAAGAAGGGTAACTCACGCTGCGGGGTGTGGGGAGGTGACCGGGCTGCAAAGGGGGCACAGCCTCCTGCAAAAACATGCTGGCCAGGCTGAGAAAGACTCCGTGCAGGCAAGGCAAGGGCAGAGAAGAGTTTGTTCAGGGCAGGGATGCAGTGTGGAGGCACGCTGGGGAGTTTCCAGGATAGGACTCACTGTCAGGAAGGGCTGGGGTTGCTGTCAGGGTTGGAGGCGGTAGGAAAAGGGCCTAGACCAGTCCGGACATACAAAGGACTTCCTCTGGCTTGCGTGGGGATCTGAGTTGCAAATTTAGGGTCAAAGCAAACATAGGCACTTCCCCTCCTCACACACCAGCGCTGGAGAAGGTGGCTGGGACTCACGGGGCCAGAGTAAGCTCACCAGAGGCCCCATCTCCATCTTGCCCACTTCAGGTCAGAGTTGCTGTGCTGGTCTGTGATGGCTCAGAGTGAGCTGAGCTCGGCAGGGACTCTGTGGCCAGGGTCTCACCATGGATGACCGCAGTACAGGCCCCACAGCACAAGGACCATGAAGGCACTAATGCGGGAGAGGTGGAGAGGGTTGTGTCCCCCCAAGCGACCTACCCCTTGGAAGGGAAAAAGGGACATCTCCAGAGAGGCCCAGGTCAGGTGACTTTGTACTCCAAACGTTTGGGAGGAGGAGGAGGAGTGAGGGCCATGGTCAGCATCTCTGGTTCCAGCACTGAAAAAAAAGTGGGTTGTGTTATGAAGCACCGACTACGGGCTCATACTCTAAGAGCTGAAGTGCAGAAGAGGCGCCACTCTCTGCTCTCCAGGGCCTGGCCCACCGTGCCTTCACCAAGGTCCAGGCCCAGGAACCCCCCACCCCCCATGTGTCCTCACACCCGCCACTTCCCAGGCCCTGCTGTCCTCCTACCTCCTCCTGCCCCACCATCTCCCGGCTGTGGTGACAGCTAGGTGTTCACCCTCCCTGTCCCCAGCCCCTGTCCTGAAGCCTCGTGTAGTCACACCAGTTGGAAAGATCCTAAGGTTCCCTCTGTGGGCTCTGTCTGGCCCCTCCCAGCGTTTTCTGTCAAGGAACCAAGTCCTTGGTCCTCATGCACCCTCTGCAGGCCCCAAGGAACCAGGAGGGGCAGACGCCAAGTTTCTAGAGGCAGCTGCCACCATGTGTAGGGAAGCACACGCTAGCACGGGCACAGTGAGTGCCTGGTGAGGGCCGCTGGACTCGCGGCTAGCGGCTGGGGGGACCATGCGGTACGGCGTGGGTCCTGTGGTGGTGTGAGCAGCACCCATCCCCTCAGCACTGTGAAGCAGCACGACCCCTTCCCCTCGAAACCTCTGCTGTCAGTTGCTGAACAAGGCAACACACGCCCCTGTGGTGAGCTGGATCCTGGTCCCAGGGAGCCTGGCTTGGCCAGCTGGGCTATCAAGCTGCATCAGAGCTCTGTGCCTGCACGCCAGGATCTGCGGGATCCTGCTTCAGACCCTTGTGTGGACCCTTGTGTGGCCCATCTGAGGTGGAAGCGTCTTTAGGTGGTACCCGGGCATCTTATTGCGCTTTAATGCTCATGGCCTGCATTCGCCACATCCTGGCCAAGGCCCACCCACGCCACCATGGCGCCCTAGTGGCAATGGCTGCTCTGCACCCTCTTCCTGGCTGACGTCCTGCTGGGCACTACCCTGCGGTCCACGTCAGGTGGAGCAGCGCCTGTCCACACCACACCCTGTGTTGAAGAGACAGAAGGCGAGAGCTGTGGGGGCCTGGTCGGGACTGCACCGCAGCGAGATTCTCGGAGGCCTGGCTGCTTCCCAGTCTGGGTCCCACAGCAAAACTGTGGAGACCTTGCGCAATTCTAAAACATTTCCTGGGGACCTGCCCATCAGCTCAGTTGTTTAAGTGTCTGCTTAAGCAAAGGCAGTCAGGGGCAGGATACTCTGGTTCAATTCCCAGATCCTCAAGCCTTACCAGACCTGCCCTTAAGGCATCCAGAGCCAGCAAAAAAAAAAAAAAAAAATCTTCTAAAAATTTTTCATAGGGTGCTTTGCTTCTATGGTTGTACTTATCTATTAAAAACACTTCTCTAAGTACTTGCTATGCACGTATGGAGTAGCCATTTTGGCAGGCTGGACCTCAGTGACCTCTCCTTGTACGTCCATAAATAACTTCTCTCAGTAGATTATTTTATGTTTTCTATGTATTATTAATGGATTAAAACTGCTTTCTTCCTTTTAAGGGCCCATAAAAAGAAGTGAGATGTGTTGTGTAGGTGTACCCCACTCTGCACCCTGAATGTCATCATGTACTGAAAGCATAAATAATAATAAAAATTTCAAAAATCGATGCTGTTTTTCTCTTATTTTGTTGTATCAGGACGCTGCCCTAGGAGAATTCAGCATGGTGTGGAAGCTCCTAGCGTCCCCTCGTCTTTCATTGTATTCAGAAACCTACCTGTCTGGCAAGTGCAAGGTCCTGAGTTTGATCCCCAGTATAAATTAATCAATCAATCTAACACTTTTCTTAAATTTCTTGGACTATAATGAATGGGAAGAAAATGTTTTCTTCATCTGTTAAGATGATCGTGTGCTATTTTCTAATTCACTTCTGCAGTATAGGATTTTAATTGCCTTTTAATTTCTACCCCTATTGTGTCCGGCCTGTACATCGACTCGCCGGCATTTATTTTACATTTAGTGACCAGAGTGCTGATTCTCACAGAAAATTCCTGTGCAGCTCCTGCCAGAGCTGGGTCCCACCTTTCCTCATAGGGTCTTTCTTTTCTCTCTTGGAACTTTGTTTAACTGCTGTCGGTTCCTCCACAAACTGTAGAAGAACTCACCTGCACAATTAAATGGAGTTGGAAACTGGTATTTTTTTTTTTTTTTTTGGTGGGAATATTTCTTTTAGTCTTTTTATTTATTTATTTAATTTGTACAGGGTCTCATCCACACAGCTCGGACTCATAGCAATCCGCCTGTCTCAGCCTCATTAGCCCTGGGACTGCAGGTGTGCACCGCCGTGCCCAGCTTTTTTGTGGGAACACTTGATTAGGATAAAATTGTTCACTTTCTTGTGCCAGCAGCCATGTCCTTCAGGTCCTGTCCAGTTTATCCCGCGCACCAGCTGTGTTCGCCTGAGTCACTTGGCACACTCGAACGCAGGCCCACAGCCGTAGTGATGTCACTGCTGCTGTCCTCTTTTTTTGTTGTTGTTGCTGTGGGGTTTTTTTGTTTGTTTTGGTGGTACCAGGAATCAAACTCAGGACCATGCGCTTGCCAGGCAAGCACTTATTCCACTGAGCTATCTCCCCAGTCCTGTTGTTTGTTTTGAGAGAGGGTCTCACTATGCAGTTCAGGATGGCCCTGAATGCACTGTGGAGCTCAGGCTGGCCTCGAACTAGCAGCAATCCTTTGGCCTCAGCCTGTGCTGTTGCTGTTGAGCCTCCCATTGTACCCTTAGCTAAGCTTCCGGGGCACTGGTAAGGTCAATTATTTTATTTCAAGCGGCAGCTTTTGCCTGTGGAGTGTTCCCACGTATGTTTCCTATTTCCTTAATTTTGTTGCCATCTTGTTTCCTTCCCCTTTATCTAGCTCAATGTCCAGTGTTCTGTTCTTCCAAGTTCTGGAGAAAATGCTTAGCAGTTACATTTTCTGCACTTCTTCAAAATAGAGGCCTTAAAGGTGCGATTTTCATTTCAACGCAGTTTCAACTACATCACGCAATTTTTATACATCATTTTATTTTCAGTTGCTTAAGAATATTTCCTAGAGTCTTCTTCGTGTTATTGGAGAGTGGATTCAGGGACCACAGAGCTACACCCTATCTGTTTTTTAAAATTTTATTTTGAGGGCTGGGTATATAGCTCAATAGCATAGCACCTGCCTGGCAAGTGCAAGGTCCTGAGTTCAATTTCCAGTACCAAAAATGTTATTTAGAGATGGGTCCTGTTAAGTTACCCAGGTTGCTCTTGAACTGGCGATCCTCCTGCTTCAGCCTTCCAAATCACTGGGATTACAGGCAGGAGCCACCACATCTGGCCTGATGTTCTTCTGCCTAATGGATCTAGAAATGTATCAGTTTATTTCTGAACACTTGAGACGGCTTCCTGTGCACCTTTCTGTTCCTGTCTGCACATGGTGTTCTGGTCACAGACATGCCTGCGTCTCGGCACCTCGGCAGAAGAGAGATTTTCCTGAAGTCAGGGGCAGCCCCAGGAGCTCCTCAGCTTGGTTTCTCGTGACAGGTGAATCCCTTGACCACTCCTCTGCTCGCCCCAGCGGCTGCAGACCCTGGGCTGCGCATGCGCTCTGCTGCTCCACCTGCTTGCTCAGGCGCGTGCGTGCGGCCTTGCACCCATTCTCTCTCCTTCGGCAAATCACCATCGCGGACCAGTGACCAACTATCCAGTGGTCGCTGTACCAGGATGGTGGCAGGACCCAAGCTCTCGGGTGCGTCGCCTCACTTCTCCTTCTGACTGCTAAGACCCTGGTCCCCATGCTGTCCCTCTGGATAGTCTTATAACGATCTTCACACTTCTGCCCTGAATCTCAGCTTCATACACTCTACAGACCGTCCTCCTCACAGTGTCGTTGTGCTACTTACTAATGCACTTATCTTTTCTGGTTTTTGTTTTCTTAGTAATAGCTTCTGCTTTCTTATTTTATTTTATAATGTATTTTTTTTTAGTACAGGGTCTACAAGATCTCACTACACAGATCGGACTCATAGTGATCCTTCTGTTTTCAGCCTCCGAAGCACTGGGATTATGGGCACGCACCACCATGCCCGGTCTCGGTTGCAGTCTCAATGTGCCCCGGGGCGGGGCCACATGGCAGGGGATCAAATGCTGATCCCTGCATCTGCCTGATCAGGCACTTTAGTCCGCTGAGCTATCTGGCCCGCGCTCTACTTTCTCATTTTAAAAGATAAGGTTTGGGGGGCTAGGGAGATGGCTCAGTGGAGTAAGTGCTTCCCTGGCAAGCACAGGGGCCTGAGTTCAATCCCCGGTTCTGCAAAAAAAAAAAAAAAAAAAAAAAAAAAAGGCAAAATTTGGAAGAGTAGTTTCTTATCTGCCAAAAAGTCATTTTATCAAAGATCACAGTTCTCAGAGTCTCTCAAACTGCATTTATCTGAATATGACTTTGTTTCTTTTAAAAATTTTGTTGTACCTGTACTTCAGCATCTGGGTGAGCCGCTGCCTGGAGCCCGAGCTACCTGGTCTTCTGGTCATGCGGCAGAGCGGCAGGTAGCTCCACAGCCCCGTGCTTCCCGCTGTGACACCAGAGGCAGCCTTGTCCCCTCTGCGTCTGCTTTGCTTTCCAAATTTGTGCTGTCTCTCTCAGGTCCTGGACGTGTGTCAACCAATCTCCTCACCTGTCTCCTCCCCTGATCTCTCTGGCTCTGGGACTCCAGTCTTTCTGGCACCGGGGCTCCTGTGCTCTGCGCTGCTTTCTGCTTCCATCCTTTCATTTTCGCCTATTATCCTTGATACTTCCCGCCAATTTGTCCTCCACTTCAGGAACCTTGCTTCTGCTGTTGCGTCAGGAATTTGGGGTCAGTTAGTAAAACAGCTTTCATTTCCACTTGATTTCAAGAAAATTTTCAGGTTTCCGGTGAAATCAGCTCTCTTGTCATGGTAACCACAGTCACTTTCCAATCCTATCTGTAAGTCCATGTCTGTTTGCATTCAGCTCTGTCTGTATTGTCCTCTGGTCTCTCAGGGTTTGGCAGTTTGCCCCTTTTACAGTGGCAGATTCTGTCTCTAGGTGTTACCTATGAACACAGAGCTGTTGAGTGATATGTCGGCTCCCAGAGGCAATTAACTCACAGCAGGGCAAAGCGAGCCCCAGAATAAGGGAAATGGACATAAGTTCAATTGTCACAAGAGGAAGACAGCTTTGGAAGTGTGACAGTTTAAGCAAACAAGTTACATGGAGAGACACGTTATTTAAAATAACACATCTCTTGAAGAGATGAGAGAACCTGTCCTTCCAGCACTTTGGGGGGGCTGAAGCAGAAGAACTACAATTTCAAGCCCAGCTTGGGCAACTTAGTGACTTTGCAAGACCCTGTCTTAAAATAAAATAGGGCGAGGGGTGCAGGTCCATGGGAAGGCTGGTGTTCAATCCCTAGTACTGTAAAGTAAATAAATATACTCACATACACATAATGAGCTATGAATTAGCAATATGAAAAAGAAAATTCCTCTGAAAAAGAGAACAGCGTGGAAACTGTGTGTAAAAATGTACAATTGTTAAAGACCTATTTCAGGGCATAATAAAAACATTCTCAGAAGCTTCAGAAGATCTGCCAGCAGAACCCACAATGAAACCTCAAAATAAAGAGCAACAGCCCAGAAGAAGCTCTGAGGAGACTGGAGAGAGGAGGGACTCATGTTGTCTGGTGGAGTCGTTGACTTTAAAACACACTTGCCCAGACGGGGATTGTCCCCTCCTTGCAGCCGGTGGTGCGGATGAGAGGGCTGGAGCCCCAGGGCTGGGACGTCTGGCGTCAGGGCGGGGAACAGATCAAGAAGAGAGAGAGAGAGTGGGGGACACAGCCAGTCTGGAAGATGGCAGGGAAGGCCCTCATCAGTGGCCCTTCTGGACGTCACGAGCCCGTGGGCCTGCAGGGAATACATGCAAGGACCAGGGTGGGGCTAGGCAGTTTCCCTCTCATCAGGATGCCCTCTCCCCTACTGCAGTCAAATGTCTGGCCCCTGGGCCCCTCGCTGACACCCAGTCTTCCCGCCCAGCTCCTCTGTCTAGGACCCCAGATTCAAGCGTCCAACCTCTATGACATCTGCACCTGGCGCCCAGAAGCTTGTCCAGCAGGGGTCACTGCTGATGTCTCTTGCACCCTGATAGGTTATCAGTGCTGCAGAGAAACAGGCAGAAGAAAAAAAGAGAAAGGAGTTTTATATTCTTTGAGGACACACAGAGAGAATGTGGGGAAGGAGGAGGAATTTTCTGGATTGGAGCAAAGGGAGGCTGAGGCTTTTATGGCCTTTTGCCAAGGGTGGAGTTTGGAGGGGATGTTTAGATATACCTGAGGAAGCTGATTGAGGGTCTTCCCTGAGACAGCGGGAAAGGTGGAAGTAAATTATGTCCTGGGCTGAGATGGAGAAGAAGGGGGGAGGTGGTCTTGGGGAAAATGGGCTTTAAGGGTTTCAGCCATATTAGATGACCACCATGATGATTTTAGCTGTTCATACTAGGGCCAGAACCTATCATAGCCCACCTTGGGGCTTGGCCCCTCAGGAGCCAGGCCCACCTCAGTGTGTGCTGGACCTGGCTTGGCCTGGGGCTCATGCTCTACACTCCACCTGTCTAGCCCACAGTTGACATCCTCAGAGAAGGGCCCTGGCACACAGAGGCTCTGTCACAGAAGTGTGAGCACCTGACTAGGGATAAACACTGTCCCCAACCATGGCAGCAGGCTTGTCCTCTGTGAGACCCATGCCCCCAGCCCGGCCCTCTCATTGGTGCTGGCCTCCACCTCAGGGCCATTGCACACCCTCTACTGCAGGCCTGGCCCAGCCTGACTCCCCGGGCTCACCTACCTCTTCACCTGTTGCTGATGGGCTGTGCTCAGCCTTGAGGGCTGATTGGCCTCTGAGCCTCACAGCCCAAGGCCAGGATGAGAGAAGCCCCTTGGCAGGCCAGAGGGAGCTCCATCCCCAAGCATCTCCACCACTCATTTCCAAATGCTTCCATGCCCCTCTCAGGTCCACCGTGCCCTGGCTGGGCTGTGGCCCCTCCCCACTCTCACCTCCTATCCTGCCCTGTGACATTGGGGCACTGTGGGGGATACTGGACGGGAGTGAGAAAGGAGCATCAGGGAAGGACAAAGGAAGGTCAGCTCTGGCTGAGAAGGTGCCCTGCCTCTCCTCCAAGTGCAGACTAGGTGGATGAGGCCGGGCCTGGTGAACTCTGTGCAGAAGGAGGACGAGGACCCTTGAGGACTAGCAGCTCGGCCAGGGCTGCAGAGGCACCCAAGCCAGCCCGACCACTCAGCTCCAGATGGAAATAGTATCTGAGCCATAAAAGGGCCAGATTCTGGCTTCAGATTATGAAACAACATTCACCTCGGATAAGGCAGTGTCTGTCCAGCCTTGGCAAGGGTCAGAGTCCCACTTCAAGGGGAAGTTAGAACCGTCTCAAACCGTAGTGGGTCAGCTATCACCCTGCTGCCAATTAGGAGAAATGGTTGGAATCATTTCTTTGCAGTGTTTGAACTGAGCTGATGGCGAGCCCTTCAGAAAGCTCTCAATTGTGGACAAAAGTAGATGCTTCAGAAATCATTAATGCAATATAAGGACAATAAATAAACTTCAAAGCCCATGGAAACAGCAGAGCCTCATCAAAGCAGAAAAACCAAATATGTGTCCAGCTCAGCTCGAAGTGAAGTTGGAGCTGCTTTGGGAAAGGTTGCGAAAGACATAGGAATGAGGTGGGTGCGGCTGCTCGGTCTTTCTTCCCCTCAATAATGAGACACTGTCACATGTGGACGCTTGGTGTCCCCGCAAAGTGCTTAATGGTTCTGATTATCTAAAATGAGCGCATTTCCTGGAGCCAGCAGCCAGCCTGGATGGTAATTTAGGAGATGCCCGGAGACATTCCCAGCATGCCGCCTGCCGGCCCATGAGTTTTCTTTAACCAGTGGGACTCTCACAGGATCTGGCTTCTGACTCGAAGTTGCCTTGGGGCGTGGCTGGTGACCTGGGCCTCTGAGAACAGACAACTGGCTAACAGGTTACAACGCCCAGTCGGGTTTGATGAGGTATCTGTTGGATTGCATGAAGATCAATTTTAGGTGTTTATCAGATGGATCCCCTGAGCGTGGGCCATTAGTCACCCCAGCATGCACCCGCCCTCTGCCACTCCCTGCCCTTTGCAGGCCTGGAAAATTTTATGCACACATACAGAGCCTTACTCTCTTTCTTCCGCTGACGTCTGGTGGCCGGCTGTCCAACTTGACAGGCCTCAGACATCTTCCTGACCGGGTTCCCCGGTCAGAGAAGAACAGTGTGGTCTGTCTTGGACACTTGCTCTCAGATGTGAGCCCCATCAGGAAGTTTTTCTCTGTAATCTCCAAGATTCGAAGGGAATAAGACAGATATAAACGCACTCTCCTACGTGTCCTGTCTTCACAGGGCCCTACACTTGGGGCAGGATATGGTAATGTCAGGGGGCCGAGCAGTTGTGTGGCTCAAGGCCTCCCTTGACCTTTCCAGCTTCTCCTCTCTCTCCTTGCTGAGGTTTAGGAGGACAGCAGAGTCCTGTGCTGACCGCAGGATAACTGGCTTCTGTATCACTGGAGGACACGGACCCATGGAACCATCTCAAATGGCATCCTTCCATACTCAGCCCCTCTAGCCTTCTCCACAGGGGCACCCACAGGACTGTTCCTGCCCGGGAGCCTAGCTGCCCCTGCTGCCCTCCCCAGTCCTGAGCCTCAGGATTCCTCACTGACCCCAACAGTGCCCCTTGGGCTTCTCTCTCGGTATCATCTGCACTCTTTGGGTCTCTGCTCAGCTGGAGGACTGAGGAGTGGCATCTTTGAGACCTGTGGTCTCTGAGCCACAGGGCCATCCCTGCTCTACGCACACCTGGAATACATGTCCCTGCCATCTGCTGGGGAGCTAGGGAGCTGTGGACAGAGCTGTGGCAGGTAGACTGGTGCTCTGGAAGCTGCGGGACAGGACCTCGGTAATAGTCAGGTACCTACTGGGCTCCATGCGATGCAGGTCATCAGCAGAACTACTCTCCACATTATCTGCACTGCCTTCCAGGTGTAGTCTGTCCCTGCTGCTTCCTGTTCTATTCATTTGCTTCTGTTAACTGGGGAGAACACAGTGGGGACCCAAGGAGGCCTGTGGGAGCCACCCCTTGCAAGCTATGGAGACAAACAGTGTCCACCCAGCCAGCTTTGTGTGAGTATGGGCTGTGTCTCTGCCTTGTCACTGCACAATGGTAGACTCCTCCGCAGCCTCCAGGCTGGATAACACCCTCCAGAGATCCACCCTAGGACGGGGAGGGTGCTGGTTGGGACTGGTTGTTGGACCAAAGGCTACTGCGATGTCCAAACTTGGCAGGTGTGGCTGGGCCCTGAGAAAGATGGACAGGTGGCTGTGGTGAACGGAAGCTGCTTCTCCAGCTTTGTGGCAACCCACGCTCTGCCCCCCAAGCAGACATAGTGAGGGCACCAAGCACAGTGGGGTGGGATCCCAGGACAGCAGGAGCAGAGGGGACTGAGAAGGAGGGGCCCAAGGATTCTGGAATGTCAGAAGCCAGAGTCCCACACACCTCCAGAGGGGCCAGTGCCCCAGAGAGAGGGCATCGAGCCGCTCCTGAGGAAGGATGCATGTTCAGCTAGCTGCTGTAGTTAAGGTAACATTGTGCAGTTAGCAGCTGGGTGCCCCCCCCCATGTGCACCAGGAGAGATGAGGTTTCCGTGACTGCATAAGAACACAGTAGTGGTGACATTACTGTTCAGGGTTATAGCAGAGAGGAGGCCGGGGTGAAGCAGCCACCCTCTGCTCAGAGGCCCACACTGCAGTCAGCTGGGGTCTGGGCATCTGGGTGTATCTGGCCAGCTCAAGGCTGATCCAGGGACATCCAAAGTGGTCCAGACATGTCTGGGAGGGCCCGGGTGGACTGAGGTGGCTGCAAGGCTTGGATCAGCCCTCCAGTTGCCACCCACACTTCTGTGACACCAGCCAGTCCCCAACCGATCCTAAGAGCCCTGGAGATGCTAGGATGTCCAGGCTGGCGAAGAGCCGGAACCCAGGACTTCATAAAGCAAGTGGCCTGGGTCCCCCACCACTGGAGTGTGAGCTGGAGCCTCAGGTCTCCACTGGTGGTCACCTGGTCTCTGACTCAGCCACAGAGGCTCACCACACCAGATGCCACATGTGGCCAAAGAGGACACAAGCTGTGGGAGTGGGACAGAAGAGCTGCCATGAAGACCCCGTGGCTTGTGTCCCCACTCCTGGCTGATGGCAGAGCCTGTGACACTGCCCTGGGAGTGACTCACAGACCAAACTTGGGCGCAGGCACCTTGGGTGGCTAAGCTCTGCCTTATCTAAGATACCCAAAGGCACCAAGGGAATGAGCTGTCACCAAACACCCAGATTCTTGCCATCACTTATTCAAATAAAAGAACTATAACCCACACTACTCCCAGAGTGACTCCCCTGCCTGCATGGGGACACAGCGGGCTGCAGCAGCCACACAGGCACCTCCATGAGGACACTGTGCCCAGTACACTGCATGCTCAGCATTTTTGTCTCTTGAACAGGAGGCTGACATGCAGTGCCACAGCTGCGACTTAACCAACAGCACACGCGTGTCAGTATCCACTGCCCCTGCCGGAGCCTCCCAAGCACTGGCAGTGCCCTTGACACCACTGCCATGCTGAAGGATGCCTGTCCCTTCACAGTGGCAGGGTCACTGCAGGGTGGGGCACCTGGGTGGTGACGAAACAGTGCTGTGCCGTGGTGGGAGCTGTTGAGTGCCGTCTGCAGCCTGAGGCCCCAGCAGGGAGCCTGTGCCCTGTGCCAAGTGCTGGCTCCAGCCTCACCAGGAACAAGTTTCCAGACCACGGTCACCGAGCCCAGCAGCCACCTACATCTGTTTGGTTTCTTTCTTGAGTTTGGCTCTGGATGAAGGGACAAGGTGACACCACGCTTTGGCCTACATGGCTTTGGCCCAATGGCCCCACCAGGAGTCCTCTGGTGCCCGGAAAGTGCCACCACAGACTATGTACAGACAGAATGCCCAAGAGAACATTCTAGCAGATGATGGCTGTTTTCCAACAGCCTCTCCTGAGAGACTGTCCAGCAAGGAAAGCCATCGACCCATAGCTTGGGCTAGGATGTCCTGAGCCCACGTGGCTGTCACCCACCTGCCACAGACTCACCTAAAAGCTGCTGTGAAAGAAGGTGAACAGCACCCACAATGCACCATGAATCAGTGTGTGATCAGCCCCTTGGGGTTTTACGTCCTAAATGGTGTCCCTGGCCTGAGGCACTCATACAGAGGCCTGGGTGTCCACAGAGCTGGCTTGGCTTCGCCTCATTTGGGGCAGGGGCTGAAAGGAGCGCTGGAGGTCAGGAGGCCTTGGGGCCAGCCTGGGACTCAGTAGGCAGGGAGGTGGGGGTGGGGGCACAGGCACTGCTGAGCTGGCTGGGCTGGGCAGGGCTCAGGAGGGCTTGCTGAGCAGGATCCAGGATCCAGGCAGCCGAATCAGTCAGAGGAGCAGCTCAGGGTGGCCCTGATGTCACCTGGGGCCCAGGCATTAGCTGGAACCCACAACTAAAGGAGCGTGGGAGAAGGTAAAGCTGCATTCCTAACAAGGCCAACACGCCAGTGCGGGGTCCTGGGAGGACAGCCCCAGAGGTCTCAGGGACCAGCCAGTGTCCCTGCTGACGGGGAGCCCGAGGCTGGGGAGTCCACAGGAAATGAGACCTTTCAAGGCACCTCCAACTGACAAGCTGGAGACCCAGGCACAGGGCTGGGACCTCTGGAGCTTGACCCCACCGTGTGGGGCTGGCAGGTGCCACCATCCCACAGGCCTATGGTTTCTGGCTTTCAACTGCCTCCACTGCTATACAACCTGGGCTGGCCCAAATGAGAGGAAAACATCCCAAGAATTCCAGCACAGAGACTTTGTTTTCTCTTGGCTTTGCGAGGGTTGGAGGAATGTGTAATTGTTTATGAACCCCTGCCACACTGGCTGCCGGCTGCTGGCATCCATCCGCTGAAGGGAAAGCCAGGCAGAATGCAACTCCTTGGCTGAGCCTAGGGACTGTGCGGTGGGGTCGGAGAGTTCGGCTCACCCGGGCCCTGCTGCCCTGTCCCTCTCAGGCATGAGTTTTTGAGGGCTACAGGCCCTTTCCATTTTAGCTTCTCGGTCAAACTTCCCACACCCCAGCCCTGGCCTGGCCTCCCAGTCCAAGTCATAGAGGCTGACCCACCTCCTGACAGGGAGACTTGTGGGGCATGCAGTGCCCCAGCTTCCCTATTGGGGGAGCTGTGAGCACCGGAGACCCGGGACAACATCTGGGAACATTCAACCTCATTCATGGAAAAAGGCTCAGCCACTAAGAATAGAAAGGAATTTCCTCCATTGAATCAGGGGTCTCTTCAAAGACTTTCAGCAAAGTGCGTGCTGCGTGTGGCTGAGTGTCCTCATCAGGGATCCAGGAAACAAGGCTTTTTCCCAGCATTCCAGGAGAGGCCGGGCTATGGGGTCCTGTGGAGAGGGAGAGGAAGGAGACAGAGGGAGAGGGGGGCAGAGAAGGGGGAAGGGCGGAGAGGGCGAAATGGGGGAGGAGAGAGAGTGCGGAAGGGAGGAGGGAAGCAGAAGGAGGGCCGAGGGCGGGACAGGAAAAACACTAAAGGGGAGGGCAAGGGAAAGGAGAGAAGAGCAATGAGACAATAACTGAAAAAGAAAAATATTCACAAATGCTATCATGATGCAAGTAAGAAAAAACGAGCACAAAAGAGGCAATGATAAAGAAATAGAAGACGACACAGTAGAAGGCCTAAAGTGTCACACACGCATGACCTAAGGCAAGTGGAAGCCGCAAGTGCAGCCGGTGCAAAGCAAACACAGAAGCCTAAATTCCAGGACGAGCACTTAGAAAGGTAAACAGCTAGGAAGAACAAGGCTGTCAGAAGAAAACTGTTACATTTCCAACACGGAAACTCAACTGTGACACTGAATGAAGTCACTGTGAAATTCACAGAGAGGAGTCCAAAGAGGGCAGCAACAGCCACAGCCTGCTGTGCGGTGAGGCAGAGCGGGATTGGTGGTGCACACAAGTGGACAGATGGAGGGACGGGGACAGCCATGCCCTCAGGAGGGACGGAGATAGGGCCGTATGCAGCGTAACCAAAAATTAGAGTGAATGCTTACATTATAAAATGTATCGCAATAAAAGACATGTTGCCTCGAGTCCCCTTCAGAATCTTCCCCTCTCTTTGAACACGCTCTTCCCATCATCTCTGGCACTTGCTGCACCTTCATGTTGCCATAGCAACCCAGTAGGTAAACCTGGCTCAGGAGTTCTCTGTCCCGAGGGTCTTTAATTGTATTGTCCTGGCCACCTGGATGTCCTTAAAGGATTAAAACGTTGCCCGCATGGTCATTCTGACACTGAGGAAGAGCCAGCAGTCTCATGATGCCCAATCCAGTGAATAAAGTGGATGGAGACACAGCGCCATGATTTCATAAACCCCCCTTTCTACTGTAGGCGCTGGCAGCAGTGCTTGCTGTATTTTTTTTTTTTTAACCACATCTCATAAAGACACTCCTGAAAGAGCTGCCTCAGAAGGTGGCAAATCATGGGAGCACAGTGTAGCAAGGGAGTATAGCAGGACTCCAAGGGCACTTCGGGACCACGTGGCTTTTACTGAAATCCACTTTTTACACATGAACCTTCACTGTGAGCTTTGCTCATACCTGTCCATAGATGCCTGCTGTGGTAGCAGGGGGACAGCCGGGTATAGAAATGAAGACCTCACAGCACAAGTACAGATGAATTCTCTGTACGTTAAAGACCTCAACGTTATGTACAAAAATCCAAGGTGGTGTAGGATGAGGTAGCTGAACCCTTGAGGTATCAGGGAATTTCTTAACTCGGGAGATACACAGACCATCAAGGCAAAGATCAATGGACTCAACTACATTCAGACGAAGATGATCTGGTGTTGAAAGTCTCCAGACAGAGAGCAGAGACAGCCACAAAGCAACAAGGCCCCAAGATGCCTATCGCCAGGTGAGGACATTCAGAACACGGCAAGAACCTTCATGTCCTGCGGAGACCCAGTGTCAGCACACATAAGATGTGAAATGCTCTTCTTCGGCAGATTGGAAGATAGTAACAGTTCGGGCCCACTATATTGGTAGAAACAAGTCATCGGGGAGGTGGGGCAGTGAAGGTAGTGTTGTCACAGACACCTCAAGGACAGTGGTCACTGTGTGGCTGAGTTAGGCCCACGATTGATGCAGCAGTCAGACCACTTCAAGCTGGCACTGGGGGGACTAACAGAGCTTCATGTCGCCATAGCAACCCTAGTAGGTAAACCTGGCTCAGGAGCCTAGTAAGGAGGCCACTCAGGGCCTTTGGAGGGCATTGCCCAGGGCAGGAGCACTGTGAGCCTGGGCAGAGAAGGAGACATCTCAGGCCGGTGGTACCAGGCACCCTGCTCCCAGAGGCCCACATGCCTGCCTTTGTCACATCTTTGGCAGAGCCCTGGAGAGGATGGTGGCAGCACTGATTCAGCCATTACTGCTGTCTGTGGACATTGAAAGTCCCAGCTGCCTTTGAAAGTCCCAGGGTGGGTGGGAGCCACTGGAACCTGAAGAATGCAGCCACCAAATGCCCAGTCCATAGGCTGCGTGGACTCGGCTCTGCCTGGCCCACACTGTCCACAACCCTCACGGTTTTCACCCTACGGCCTCATGCTCTGGGTGCAACTTCTCAGTAACCCAACCTGTGCAAATCTGTGGAACTGGGCTTCCTGTGTGTCCCTCTCCCAACTCTCAGAAATTTCCTCTCTGTGCCGGTCCCACACCCAGAGTGCACTGAGATGGCGATTGAGACTGGGCGTGGTGGTGCTCGCCTGCAATCCCAGTGCTGGGGAGGCTGAAAGCAGAAGAATCGCTACGAGTCCAATCTGTATAATGAGATCCTGTAGACCCTGTACCAAATACATTTAAAAAAGAAAAGAAAAGAAATTTCCTCTTTAATCTTTGTCAGGTCTTAGGGCCTCAAGACCTGAGAAACAAACAACATTGTACCTGGTATCCTTCCACCCCCTCAGAGGTCAGCGCTGGGCCTTCCTTGGGGACTCAGCCTGGAGATGCAGCAGATAGCCCCTCTAATGCCAAACCCCACCAAGAAGCTCTCTGTGCTAGAGGCCCACAAATGCAACACAAGGAAGGGCCAGTCACAACAGCTGAGCGACACTGGTTAGTGAAAGCCAATGGGCTCTGCCCATCTCCCTCAAGGGAAGGTGAATGATGGGCTGGGGCAAGCTGTTCTCCTGAGCCAGCAGAGGGGTCCTTCTCTCCTGAAGGGGCCTCAGGAGTAGACAGGAAACCCTAAAGTCTGGTCCAAGAGAGACCCAAATGTTGTACAGCATTGTGCAGACCCTGACCTGAGCGGCAGGGCTCCCCAGGAGGCCAAGGAAAGAGCCAGCAGGCACCCAGAGTGGCCATACAGCTACTGCGAGAGCAGCATCTGGATGCTCCTCTCCCCTCCACTGCAGGACACCCAGAGAGCAGCCCATGGCAACCAACAGCTGACACAGGAAGGACACACTCACACATGTGTGTGTACACACAAACACCCCTCACATTGCACATCCAGGGGCACATGCATGGGCATACAGACACATAAGGTACTGTGCATGGACACCGCTGGCACACCTGCTCACGTGCACACACTCACTCATTCACCTGTTGTCCTGGGTTTCACCCTGCTGTCTATCTCTCTTCTGCTCCCTGGTTCCCATGTACCTGGCCATGTTCCTGTGGGGAGCTATTAGACTCCACAGTCTCTGTGTCTGATTGCTCATTGCCTCCCTTGTGATTGTTCCCTGGTCTCATTTCCAGCTTTTCAGTCCATGTGTCACGGCACTGCCTGCAAGCCCTTGGGTGCTGCCATCTTTGCATTTACTGGAATGTCAGCTGGAGTGTACACCTGCATCCCTGTCTGAAGAATGTCCTCATAGTCTGCCAGAACACCATCCATGTGGGGCTGGGTGAGTCCAATTTATTTTCAAAGGAAAAAAACCCCAAGAATGGCATCAAATGTCTCGGTAACGACTCTTTGCTAGAAAGCATGGAGCAACATTTTAAAGAGACTCCAGGGATGAAGCTGTGAGCCAAGGATGCTGTTCCAGCCAAGCAGCTCTTCAAGAACAAAGTCAAAAGCATCACACATTTGCAAGTGCTCGGGGAATAGTCCCCAAGGCCTGTCCCAAAGAATTTGCTTAGACACAGACTTCAGATAACTGTGAAGTAGACACAGGAGCTCCTCACAAGCTCTGGGGACATTAGTCAGGGACTGAAGCCAGTGAGTTTTCAAGATGACAAAATAGAGAGTGAATGGGGTTCACTTTGACTTACAGAGCTAATGTGGCTTATACATAGCAGGAGGAATAGCAGCTGTATGCGGTCTGCTGGGGAAAAGGCCACACTGGGGGACAGCTTCGGCAGTTCAGGGTCCAGTGGGTCTAGAGATCACACCAAGACTCCCCATACCCCAGCCCTGATGGTGAAATGGCTAGACTTCTGTATGCTAGGATTTGGTAAACGTCCCCTGAAGGCCCATGTGGTGAAGACCTGGTCCCCAGGTGGGAGGTGCGGAGCTACTACAGGGTGGGGTCTGCAGAGGTCTGGTCACTGGAGGGTGGGGCCGATGCTGTGCCCCTTCTCTTCTGTTCCCTGGCCACAAGGAGAGCCTCTGCTTTGCATGTGTACCACATCAAGTGGAGGCCTCGGAGCAGTATGGCTTCCTGGTCTTGAACTGGCGATACCAAGACCAGAAGCCAAAACAAACCTTTTCAGGTTTTTTTTGTTTTTGGCAGAACCAGGGATTGAACTCAGGCCCTTGTGCTTGCCAGGGAAGCACTTATTCCACTGAGCCATGTCCCCAGCCCAAAACAAACCTTTTCTCTGTACAAGTTAACACTCTCAGGCATTTTATTATAGTGACAGAAAACTGCCTAACATGCTATAAAATGGGCAAATAACTCAAAAGGGGGAAACGGGAAGCAAGGGAACGAGAACGGACAGGAAAAAACGAATGAGTCAGCAGTCTTCCCAATATAACCATAATTAAGTTAAATGCAAATGTCCCAAAAAGGCAATCAGTAACAAAGATAGAGAGGATTTTGAAGAACTTACCCAAATACACACTGTTTCCAAAAAGTCTTAAAATATAATTACACAGATGGGTTAAAATATAATTTTAAAAAATATAATGCCAACAGCAATCAAGTATAAGCTAAAGTGATTCTGTTAAAAACAAAGTAGATTTCTGAACAAAGCCAATTACCTGGATAAAGAGGAACATTATATCATGAATTTTAAAAGAGATGAAAAATAAATTCACCAAAAGACATTATTCTAAACTAGAGAGATTAAAAATGCGTGAGGCAAAAATGTATAGCTCTGAAAAAAAAGAAGTAGACAAATCTACAATTATACTTACACATTTCAGGGCTCTGCTCTCAAAAGTTGGTGGAAATAGTGAAAAGAGATCATCAGAGAGAGACAGAGGCAGAGAGGGGAGAGAAGAAGAGAGGAAAACAGAACCACACATTTTCCTTCAATCAACTGGATCCAACTGGCGTGTATAGAATACTTCACCCAACAACTGAAGAAGGCACCAGAAGGACCACATCTGGATCACAAGTGGAAACAGGGCAATATAATTTTCAACAGCTCAAAAAAAAAATACATAGATGAGGGCCAGGGAGATGGCTCAGTGGAATAAGCACTTCCCTGGCAAGCGCAAGGGCCTGAGTTCAATCCCCAGTTCTGCAAAAAAAAAAAAAAAAAAAAAAAAGATGATAAGTTTAAACAAGCATCTCCAGGATTGAAAAGCTGAAAATAAGTAAATGTTGCTCAAAGAAGTTGAAGAAGACCTCAAAAGAGGAGAGACACTCCAGGTTCATGGATTGTAAGAGTCCTCATAGAAAATATGTCATTCTCTTTGTTGATCCGTAGATAATTCATTTAAAAGCCTGCAACGCTCTGTTGGACATAAATAAAAGCTCAAAACTATGTGACAAAAATTAGGCAAAACAATTTTTAAATTGGGAATGCTGCTTGCTGCATAGCTACAGTGATCAGTATAAGGTGGTACTGGCAAACACACACACACACACACACACACGCATGCACGTGCACACGCACACACGCACACACATACGTGCAGGGCTCAGCCTGCCCTGAGGGCAGGGGCTGGCATGGCATGTGGCGTCAGGGATGGAACTGCAGTCCCCTGTGCCTGCCTGAGCTTGCATAAGCAGTGGTCAATTAAAGCTTGACAAAGGTACAAAAGCAATCAATAGAGAAAGCGTAGTCTTTGTTTTCATTTTATTGCAGTACTGGGGATGGAACTCAGAGACTTGGAACTGAGCTACATCACCAGTCCTTTTATAATTTTTTAAAGAATTTTTGAGATATGATCTCATTGAGTTGCTGAGTTGCGCAGGTTAGACTCCAACTTGCATTATTCCTGCCTCAGCCCTCCTGTGTTGGGATTATACAGACCCCTCCTCCAGAAAAGGGTAGACATTTCATCAGATGGCATTGAAGGAACTGGACATGCATAGGAAAAGAACTTGTCTTAAACCTTATGCTTTTGTATTAACCACGTCTTGCTGGGGTTTTTTGTTTGTTTTTTTTTTGTGGTTTTAGATCCTGAAAAGTATGCTGGCTGGCAAGGGCCCACTAATTCCCTGAGACAAAAGGGCCCAGGCCAGGGTAGGTCTTTTTTTGTTGTTGTTGTTTTTTTTTTTTTTTGTCTTTTTGAGACAGGGTCTCACTATGCAGTTCAGGCTGGCCTTAAGCTCACTTTGTAGCTCAGGCTGGTCTCGAACTCACAACAATTCTCCTGCCTCAGCCTCCCGAGTGCTGGGATTACAGGCATCAGGGTAGGTCTTTCGTACAAATCCAACCAACCTGAAGCCATACACCAGCCCCTCCATTCTAACACACACTGAGCCATGATCATTTTCTTGTTTATTTTTATAAATGTTTGTTTCTGTTTTCTGTGAACAATGTTGTTTCTTTGGGGTTGTTTTGTTTTTCAGACAGGGACTTGCTACTCTGTCCAGGCCAGGCCTGAACTCACTATAAGGTCCAGGTTGGCCTTGAACTCATAATGATTCTCCTGCCTCAGCCTTCCAAGTGCTGGAATATAGGCATGCACCACCATGCTTGACTTGGCTTAAAGTCTACATTCTTTGTGTGGTGTTGGTTCATGTACAGAACACATTTTAAGCCCTTTTTAAATCTTTCTCAAATAGAAAACAGATCAAGAGATGGAGGGAGCAAGAAGCAGGGGAGGAAGAGACACGCGTTTCCTGTCTATGTCCATCCGCGGGGGGAAGTCACGAGTTGATGAACCTGAAATCGTCATTAAATACCGGAGGAGTCCTCTGTGCTCCAGGGACCAGCTCAGCCATCTCCTGCTCACGATGTGTCCTCTCCAGTCCCTTTTTGGTGCCTAAACAACCGATGAAGGTGGCCACTCCGCCATCTCTCAGACCCTGCGCCACTATGGTACTAAAGATGAGTTACTCCATGAATCTAATATTTCACTTAGAGGAGTACACAAATTACCAGTCATGGCTGTGCACACCTATAATCCCATCGTTTAGGAGGCTGAGATAGGAGGATTGTCATGAGTTCAAGGGCAGCCGGGGCTATAAAATGAGAATGAGCTCAGCCTGAAATGCACAGCTGTCTCAGTTAAAAAAAAAAAAAAAAAAAAAGAGCAAATACATTAAAAGGAAGATTAATGTAATGAACGAAAAGGTTCTGAAATAGTTGTGGAAAAGGCCATTCCAGGGGAGCCCTGTGAAGTTCTTCCAGCACAAATACCTGGACAGAAATGTGCCTGCACCCCAATATAGCATCCTGCTCCTCTAGGCCTCATGTCTCACCTTCACTTCTCATGCCTGGGAGGGGCCCTGAGAGCCCCGACAGTGACCCCACTTCTCTGGCCCTGCCGCCAGCTTTCATGTAAACCATCCCCATGGTTACAGAGTGTGTCTTCAGACAAGGAGGGTCAGTTCCTGAAGTGCCAGCCAGCCAGGGAAACCCACAACCCCATTTCACCTGCCAAGGTGGAGGTGCTCGGGACAGAGCTTAGGGAGGCTCAGTGTATGAAGGCTTCTGAAGAAAGACAGCTTCAGCTTCCATGCTGGCATCGACACCCCAGACCCCGGTACAGCCACTCTGGGCCTAGAGGAAGATCGCCAACTCTTCCTGAAGGCATGGATGGCTGGTGGGGCCGAGAATGCATACTCTGCTGCCCTCTGCATACAAGCAGATGGCAGGTATGAGGGGTTTGTCCCTTCCTAGGAAACAGGAGATGAAATCCCTGTAGGAAAAGGTCCTCCCCGCCTATTGGGAGCAGCTGAAGCTGGAAATACATGTGTGGAGGCAAGACAAAGCCAGGGTGCTAAAAGCAGTAAAGCTACTCAGTCTTGGGAAAAAAGGCCTTGCCTGGATAATTTCAGTCATTAGTTGCTATGCAACTTTGTGTCCATGATACTTGCTTTGCAAGAGTATAAATGCCCCTACTGCTATTGTTCAGTAGTCTTGACCATCAAGAGGTCTCTACCTTAGGGCTGGGGAGATAGCTGAGCAGCATAAGCACCTGCCTGGCAAACGCAAGGTCCCAAGTTCAATCCCTAAAACATGCCTTCACCTGACTTCAGCTCTTGTCTTTATTGTCTGAATCCCCTGACCATTTTCTCCCAGGCAGCACAGAGAAATCAACGAGTCCCTACACACACCCCAGAGGGAAGCACCATTCTCAAGGACGCAGTGAGCCACACACAGAGTTCCATCCTAGACTCCTTACAGCCACTCTTTTTTTCCTGTCAGCTTCCAGCTCCAGGGTGGAGCTGAGGACTTGCTTTGTTGCAGGCCATACTCTGCAGGGTAAAGAGACAGGAACACAGACCTCAGGTCTCCGGCTGTTGGAGGGGTGAAGGCCAGAGAATGAAGGCAGCACGTGTCACCAACACAACAGCCATCAACACACACATCCAAGAGATGGAGAGCAAAAGGCCCGGCCAAAGGGGTCTGTGTCCCTGACATTCACATGAGGGCGATGGAACAGGGGACACCTGCCCTGTCCTCCCCACCTCTGGAGTCCTATGCCATACCCAGGGGGCCTGACCCTCCCTGGAGCCCTGTGACACTCTCAGCCACATGATGTTGGCCCCTGATTGGGTCATAGGACAGGTGAAACAGACACCTGGCAGTGTAGAGCATTTCTGCAGCAACTGCAGTCTAGGGCCTTTGCCCAGGGGAACACACACCATTGGGAAAGTAGGTGGAAAACTGTTTTCCAACCAGCTACAGAAGACCAAGAACCCAGAAAACCCACATCAAACAATATGAGGAAAAGTCAGGACCAAGAATCCAACAGCTTTCTTCCTCAAATATTTATATGATTCTCTACTTACTCTAGGACAACACTATTGAGATGAGAAGAAAAAACGTTCACTCATAGGAGAACTCAGATGAAATGAGAAGCTAATAAATAACTCATGCAATCAGTCGCAGTGATTGAGCTGAGCACTCAGCTAGGGGTCCAGCCGTAATAACTGCTCAGGTCAGAGGAGGGAGGTTCCACCTGAGATTTCATGCAGGCTGTAGAGAGTGAAAGGCTTCTGGATATAAGTGAAAGCTCAGGTGACTGAAAAGGAATCATAAACTATGATTCAGACAATGGGGACAAAGTGTCCCAGTCCTACATGGTAACAAGATGACAGAAAAAGAAATTTGGCTGTCATTGATTATAACAATGACAGGTGAAAGAGGTCAGGCTTTCAGAGAATTGAAAAAAGGTTCCATTTAGAATTGATAGTTCAGGTGACAGAGAAAGGTTCTAGTCATAAAAGGGATCTATGTGATGTACAAAGACCTCCAAGTCTCAAATAATGGCTCAGGAGACTGAAATAGAAGCTGTGACTTACAAATGAATATAAGTGATTGAAAAGAGGGTTACCAGTCACAATGACAAGTCAGGTGATGAGAAAGACCTCCAGTCAAGAATTGTGAGTCAGGTGACAGAAATGTGTCATTCATGAATGATAAGTCCTGTGATAGAGAAAGGAGGTTTCAAGTTATAAATAATTCAGATGACCAAAAAAGCAGTTTTTCTAGTCATTAAAGAGAACTCAGATGAAAGAAAAAGAAGTTGCGGGCCATAAAGGGTGAAAGAGTGGAAGAGAAAAAGATTTTTATTTTTGAATTGTAGATTGGATGATAGAAAAGGTGAGATTCTTCTGTCATACATGAAAACAGGTAATAAAGTTAGGTTTTAAATGGTAAATTATACTTACATAATGTCTTGGGTATTCTTCTCTCATTGCTGGGGACAAAATACCCAACACCTAAAATTAAGGAAAGGTTTATTTAGCCCACAGTTAGTGGAGGTTTCAGTCCATACTCGGCTGGCTCCAAGGCACAGCGTGGCCATTCAGGGCAGCAGCAAGGAGCAAAGGGCAAAGGGCAAAGGGCACAGGGAGGGCCAGAAGCTCAGGCAGCCAGCTAGCCTCTTTCTCCTCCCTACTTTGTCATGCAGATCACCTGCCCAAGATTGTGGGCGGCACCCACACACTCACCAATCAATCAAAAACTCCAGGAGCTGCCCTCTGACTGCATGAGGCTTTGGGGGGACAGCTTGACACAAACCATGACACATAACAAAAAAAGAGATTTTCTCTTTTTGTCTCCAGCCATAAGAACTCAAAGCGAGTAAGGGAAGGATTTAGCCCTAAGTGATACCTAGTAATAAGTAATAACAGATTTTCAGTCATAAATGATAATTTAGGTGATAGAAAACTCACTTTCCAATAATAATAACAAGTGACAGAGCATGAAAATCTCCATCATAATGAAAAGGGAGACTCCCGGCCATCACTCATATCGCACACCATGGGCAGGGAAGAGTTTCCTATCAAGCAACAGCCCAGGAACAGAGAAGGTTCTGGTTGTAGTGGGAACAACCTATGAGGCAGAGGGAGGAAATGTGTCTGTGTCACAGACACAGGATGGTAAGGTGTCTGGGAAAGGGTTCTCGTCCTACGTGCAACTCGGGCGGCAGAGAGGAATTCACTAAGAGCTAAGGCTGAGGTTATAGAAGATAGATGAGGTGAGACACAAATGACAACTCTAGTGGCAGGAAAGAAGGTTCTGGTCACAAACAATAATTATACTAATAGTTTTGAGTTGTCAGTGATAAATCACAGGCTAGAGATAGGTTTCAGTGACTAATAAGTGATAAATCAACTACAGAGAGAACGTTCCAACTCCCAAATGATAGCTGATATGATAGAAAAATTAGTTTCCAGTCATAAGTAATAAATTAGAGGGTTGGAAAAGAAGAATCTCTAGTAAAAATGAGTGACAAAGACAGAGGCTTCAAGTTGGGCATGGTGGCGCATGCCTGTAATCCCAGCGCTCGGGAGGCTGAGGCAGGAGGATTGCTGTGAGTTCGAGACCAGCCTGAACTACAAAGTGAGTTTAAGGCCAGCCTGAACTGCATAGTGAGACCCTGTCTCAAAAAAGACCAAAAAAAAAAAAAAAAAACCAAAACAAAATACAAAGGCTTCATTCAAGACAGATCAGGTGATAGGGAAATTTTGCTGTCCTAAAAGGTGACTCATACAGTGGAGCAGGAAGATATTAGACCTATCTGGGCTTGGTGGTGCCTGCCTATAATCTCATCACTTGGGAGGCTGAGGCTGGAGGATCACTGAGTTCAGGGTCAATCTGGGCTGCGTAGTGAGTTCAAGGAGTCTAGCCTGAATCATATAAAAAAAAAAAAAAAACAGACATCAGTCATAAAAGATAACCCAAGTGATTCAGGACAATAGCTTCCAATCATAAAAAATTCAGATGGCCAGATTGGGTCATAAGTGGTAATTCATCTGGTAGAAAAATTAATCTTCTGTCACATGTGTTCAATCAAGAGACAGAAGAGATGTCTAGTTGTTAAGGCTATGTTAGGTAAAAGAGAAAAAGTGTTTTAATAATAAGTACCTCAGGTGACAGAAAAAGGAAGGTTCACTCCAGGAGGAATATTTCCAATTATAAACAATAACAAATAGAATAGAGAAAGGCACTTCATACATTAATGACAGAACAGAGGATAGAGAAAGAAGGTTTCTGATAATAAATGGTAACTTAGATTGTAAGGAAAAAACGTTGGGCTGGGGAGATAGCTCAGCAGTCTAAGCGCCTGCCTGGCAAGCACAAAGACTGAATTTCCATCCCTGGTACTGCATGCCATGCTGGCTCCGCACTGAGCCAGCCATCAAAACCGGATGTGCACCTGTAATCCCAGTGCTAGGGAGGCTGAGAAAGGAGGATTGTTGTGAGTTCGAGACCAGCCTGAACTACAAAGTGAGTTTAAGGCCAGCCTGAACTGCATAGTGAGATCCTATCTCAAAAAGACAAAAAAAAAATTATATATATATATATATATATATATATATATATATATATATATATAACTTTTCCAGTCAGAAAGAAGTCTCCCAGTCATATATAATTTGGATGATTGAAATGAAGGTTTTTATGAATGAAAACTCAGTTGATTGGTAAAGAATTTCCCAGACCTAAACAATAACTCGCATGATAGAGAAGAAATGTTTGTGGTAAATCATAATTCAGGAGATGAAAAAGAAAAGGGCTCCTGCTACAACTGAGATGTCCGGTGATGATGGCAAAGATCTCTACTTGTAATTTGTATATTTAGGTGCTAAATACAGGATTTATTCATAAAATAAAATTCATTTCTTAGAGAAACTTTCTGGCCACAAATACCTCCTGACAGGAAAGTCTCTGGTCCTAAGTGACAACTTGGGTAACCAACAAAGGAACCAGCCACGGGGAGTCTTCCCGTCATGATGGGTGCTCTGGGGGTGGAGGAGGAAGGGCAGGTGATGAGGGACAGGTTTCCCGTCACAAATGAGGCACTCGTGTGAGAGAGATGGATGGCTGCTGTAGTAAGCGACACAGGTGACACAGGAGGGAGAGAAGGCTCCCATCACCGGTGGGGACTGAGGTTTTCACCTGCAGCTGTGATTCTTCTAAGATAAAACTCTCATCATGAACTGTAAGCTAGATGAAGATCCCCATAGCTCAGGAGGGAGAAGGCTGTAGGTACGAAAGTGATACCTCGGGATTTAAAGAAGGAGGGCTCTTGGGAGGCTGTTAACACGTGGATCATTATGAATCTGATCTAGTAGTGAGACCCTGAACGCCCTGTATACCCTTCCCTAAAATACAAAAAAAAATAATTAAAAATTTAAAAAATAAAGAAAGAGGGCTTCTTGGTTACTCCTCTCTCACTGCTGAGACAAAATATCTGACACCTGAAGTTAGAAAGGAAAAGGTTTATTTAGTTCAGTGTATCAGGGTCTCAGTCCTTGAGCTGGTTTCAAAGCAGGTCAGCACATGGCAAAGGGCAACAGTTCAAGGCAATGGGAGCCAATTTAAAAAAAAATGAGAGAAAGAGAGAGAGGGAGAGACAGGCAGACAGCCTGTTCCTGTCCCTTACATTGTCAACGGGGATAGGGCAGTGCCAATCCAGCCATCACCCAACCTTAATCCCAGCATTTCACTCTAGATTCAGTCACCTCCAAAAATGTCCTATGATTGCATGAGGCTTTGGGGGGACATCTAGACACCAACCATAACAGAGGGATTCCATCAAGAAGGATCACAGTCTGAAGGAAGGACCCAGGATAGGGTGGTGTGGAGCACGGTCACGAGACGTACCCTACAGGAGCATCATGTCTGCCTAGAGTAAGGGACAAGGGCCCAGGTGATGACTATAGGTCCACAATGAGGACCAGGGATCACGTGTGAGGGTCAAGTGTCCACAGTGAGGATGAGAACCCTGGAGTAAGGGTATAGCGACCAAATGAGGACCCGCAGTCAAGAATGCAGGTCGGGGGTCCAGAATGGGGGTTTGGGGTCCAGAATGGGGGT
>PVKA01023950.1:0-34913 GCA_004027165.1 Ctenomys sociabilis
CACACACACACACACCAAGGCAAAAAGGAAAACAACATAGCACCTTGTGGAGGTTTTGTTTTCAGTTAGGATTTTACTTGAATTGAGACAACCATAATACAGATGACCTTTTAAAGCCTTAACATATTTTTTCCTTTAAGACTCTGTCATGTACATTATGATACAACAAAGAGAAGAAAATGGGATCAACAATTAACCTGTAGCAACAATGAAAGTGAAAATCTGACTTTAAAAGTTAGGCAATGGCAAGCAGCCATGAGTTATATGCCCAGTAAAAGAGGTGATAGGTAAAACCTTACAAATACAGATGAAAGAGAGCCAATTATGATAATGTGATTCACATAAATAAGGCTCTAAGAGGAAGTCAATATATTGCCACACGTTCATCATTCCAGAATCCTTTGAATGTTAGCATTGTTCTGTTTTCTGCCATGTGACCAACTTTTGTTATAGATGTATTAATATACTATCAATTGAAGTATAACCATATTTGTTAGCTATTTCAATTAAGTATTTCTACCCACAAACAAACCTTATCTACACTGTATGTCCTACCCAGTAGGAAATGCTTCATTTGATGAACTTTCCTGTTTTCACATAATTTGGTCTGCAACCAACACCACTATGCAAAAATTTGCTTCCATTCGCAAACTCCAAATCAGGCGACAAATATGATAACAGGCATCTTTCCCTTACAAACAGAGACAGCTATCTTACTTAAAACTGTACCATGAAATAAATACATAAGTCAAAGTACCATGATATTATTACTTTGAAAAATAATCACGTACATTTTCCTGGATTTTCTTTTTTATAGAGAATATGGTACATATATTTTAATTCCTAGATACAACTGAATTAGAAGCCAGTAAAAAGTTCAAGCAGTCTTTTTCCCCATATAATAACACATTTTCAATGTCTTATGGAATGATTATAGACAGAAATAAATTTTTAAAATTACATCCATGATTTGTATTACACAGAATAAATCATCAAAACTGAAAGACATATCTAAGTGTTATTAAACAGTTATTAAGCTTTGACTGGGATATCTAACATCTACAACTAATTTCTTAATACAGTCATGGCAGCCTGCCAGACTACCATGTTCTAGGAATAGATATTTCCTCACAAGAAATTGCTCTTCAGGCAGTTAGCTAATATTTGCACTTGAAGGTTTTAAGATTCTGCCTGTTAGGGACTTGGCACAAATATGAAGAGTGAAAACTCACTAATAGTTATCAAAAACATTCATTTAAAATGTTATCCTGCACACTCAATTACAGACAAAGGATATTTATCATTAAAGGCTTCCTGTCTTTCATTTACAAATGTTTACTCCCATGTGTTCTTCACCAGCAAGCATAAATACATCTAACTAAGACTTTAACATTCAATTTCCCATTGAGGATGTGGTAATCATTAAATTTCAACAAAATTACTCCAGTTCTCTAACATTTTCTCAATTTCACAGTGGTGGGCTAAAAACTCTTTTTCCTTTGGCTATTTTCTAATACAACTAGAATACAAGAGCTTCTCTTTAAAGATATTCCTAGCGTGAGGCACAGATGTCCTCCAACTACTCAAAAAAGCTTCAGGTATTTAACCAAAATAGGAAAAAGTTGCCAGCAACATACCAGAATTTCTCTTTGACACCATCTTCAAGTTTGTGCTGACTGCAGAACCGACCACAAGAACCAAAAGAATGGGTGGCTTCATTGTTATCTTTCTTTCACAGCTGAAAAGTCAAGAAAAAGGGTGATGAAGTTGGAAACATAGATTTTGACTTTAAAAAAAACAATTGATTAAGAATTCCTGTTTTCAAAATCCAAAATGTGAAATGCTGTAATGTCTCATTAAGAATGGTCAACTAATACCTATGTAAAATTGCCAAAATTTGAGCTACGTCCGATCTGTTTTCATGAACACTATTTGTGCCTTTGCATGTTTTCTTGACCCACACTAAAGGTGATATACAAAAGTCTTTTATGTTTTC
Source organism: Ctenomys sociabilis (assembly GCA_004027165.1). NCBI lineage: Eukaryota > Metazoa > Chordata > Mammalia > Rodentia > Ctenomyidae > Ctenomys > Ctenomys sociabilis. The sequence goes on from PVKA01023950.1 coordinate 1,997, forward strand.
CTCTCAAAGTAATTTTTAATTAATTATAGGTATTAGTGAATGAGTGTACTAGTTTCGGCACCCCATGGTATATTTCAGAGGATTGAGTGGCAACCCGTTCGTTAACACACTTTATTTCTATTTTTTTCTTTTTCAGTCTGGTGGCATCATTAACTTGTAATACTTGCTTTTAGTGTCTGCCTTTTTGAAGAACCCAACTCAAAAGACCATTAAGTGTTCCACACAATTCTTTCTTTTCCATAGACTGTATCCCCCATATTTCCAGATTATACACTTGCTAGACTGCTATTCTAGCTTTCATCTTGTCTCTAGCTCTCATCATGTCTTCCTATTCATAACTTGTATCTCCTTAGTGACGTTGCAAACTGTAGTGTAATGGCTCATTCCCAATTTAGTACTTCCTGCTATAATGGTGCACCAACTCAAATATGTTGGTTGAATGTTAGGAGTTTGTTATGCATTTTTTGCCCCAAATCTATTCTAACCATGATTATACCTTCACTATTTTGTCTAAAAGCTTTGACTGGGGAAATAGCTGAGTGGCCTAAGCACCTGCCTGGTAAGTGCAAGGTCTTGAGTTCAATCCCCAATACAATAAATAAATAAATAAATAAATAAATAAATAAATAAATAAATAAATAAATAAATAAATTGTTTATAAGGACTTTAATTCAACAAGATAGAATGCAATTTTAGGTTTCAGGTGTTTTCTAAATAGGGATTTGCAAAGATGACCTAAGACTCTTTAAAATATGTTTACGATGGGGCTGATAAGACAGCTCAGCAGACTAAAGGACCTGCTTTGGGAAGCTTAGGCAAACACAGGGACCATGGTTTGATCACCGGTATGACATGCCCTCCTCCATGGTGGACTGAGCCAGCCAGAGTTCAGGTGTAGTAGCACACACCTGTAATCCCAGCACTGTGGAGTCTAAAATCAGGAGGATCACTATGAGTTCAAACTGTGTAGTGAAACCCTGACACAACCAAATATATTAATAAATAAAAATAAAATAGGTTGATCCATATTTACTGCGTGATAATTTCCACCCAAACTAAGAGCTGATATAAAACTGAACTTTAAAGATGTTAACTGTAGAAAACAATCAGCCCAGAAACATTTCAAGTTCTCTATATAACTGACTTTTCCCTATTCTTTGTGAAGCAAAGTATTTGACAGAGTAAAGAAATCATCAATGGAATTGAATTAACTATTTACAAAATTATTTCATGCATTCTTCTTCCTGTCAGTTAAAATCAGCAGGGAATTAGAAAAACTGACCACAGGAACTTTTCAAATCCATGTATTTATCAAGCCCATTTCCATATTAGAGTCAATTAATTTAAAATAGTGCTGAACAGACACTGAAATAAACTGACATATGACATTTTTATCCTCTCAAAAATTTTGTAATGTATTATGACCACTTGGTTTTTTAAGAAACAGGTACTTAGGACTTCGCTAATATCATGATACTAGTAAATTATAAAAAAAGGACTTAAATATAGGCTTACATGACTAAAACACCCAGTATCTTCAATACTACTAAATACTACTAAATTATTCTTCCCCTAGAAGTTAGAGAACATAGAAGTCATCATAAACTATGTCTAAGATTATAAAATGTAGCTCCTTGCCTTCAAGGTGCTATAACCTAGTTTCTGAGATTCATGAATATTAAAATGCTTAGTCAAGAGCAAGACAGTGAACAACTTATATTTATTAAGTGGTAAGGGAATATAAAAAAAAAGTGTTTTATACCATGTTCAACAGATAATGCAGATTTCCCATTTAAAGGCAAATTCTGCCAAGATGACAATTCATACAATCAAACAGAATGGTCAACATTGTCAAGTTCCGGGTTGTGTTCATTTGTAACACATATCAGCATGAAATATCATTATTGATCAAGCAGTGTCTCAGGACTGTGATCCCTGGCTCCCAACATATGGTTCCACACATCTGTTTAAATACTAAAAGTGTCAAAAGAATCTTAAATTATACTCTGGAAATCCTACACTGAAATTTAGGTTTATTACATTATAATTTTTTTTCTTTCTTGTGACTTCACATCCAACTCTTGTGTGAAACAAGTATATGGTACCATGCATAATATCTACTATTGTGACAATTATACTACTATTCAATTGTTTCAAAATTATTTTTTCTAAAAAGTGTCCTGGGGGGGCAGGTGAGATAACTCAGTGGACTAAAGCCCCTGCTAGGCAAGCACAGGAACTGCAATTCAATCCCAGGCACCACATGCAACACCAGCCCAGCCCCCAGGGCAGGCTGAGTGGGCCACAGAGTTTGGGCATAGTGGCAAACAACTGTAATCCCAGCATGGGGGAGGCTGAAAACAGGAGGATCACTATGAGTCTGAGCTGTGTAGTAAGACCCTGTAACAACCAAACACACTTAAAAAATAAAGAGTCCTCCTACTATGAATATGAATATGCACTGGTTCTTACTTGTGAAGTTCACAGTCCCCTGAGAGCTTTATGTTTACTGATTCAGTGGGGTTAGAATACAAAAAATCTTCTAAAGGCCACATGAGAAAATAGAAGGAATAAAGATGCCAGAACAATGGCTAATGAAGACACCACTATTCCTTTCCTTGGAGTACCAAATTCTGCTGTAAGTACTGTTATCTTACCTAGAGAGTTTTTAGAAATGTAATTGAACTAAAATATTAACAAATCATTATAATAAGGTTACATTCAAATGACTTCCAATTACAGTTAGCAAATTATCAACTGCACTTTATTCTCTCCCTGCCTTAAAAAACCGGGTATAACAGGTTATGAACTTATGCTAATTTTATAAATTATTTATATGGCAATCTCTTGACTATAGATACCTAAAGTTTGACATACAGATATATCCATATATAATTAACTCAATTTAAAATGATAGCTAGTTACAGAGAAAAAAGAATATCATTTCTCATTACATTCTTATCATCAGAAAAAATTATAGCATTTTTACAATGCTTTCCAATCATATATTCTATAGTTATCTACAATAAGGCTGGTATTCACAGAGATGATCATAAAGTCTAGTTTAACCTTCTATTAAGAAATAAAGATGTAGTCTTTGACAAAATTCAATGCCCCTTCATGATAAAAGCCCTGAGGAAACTAAGTCAAGAAGGATCATGCCTCAACATAATAAAGGCTGCATATGATAAAACCATAGGCAACATTCTACTTAATGTGGAAAACTGCTATCATTTCATCTAAAATCAAGAACAAGAGAAAGCTATCCATTCTTATCATTCTGCTGCTGGTTGGAATGTAAATTATTTCAGGCACTATGGAAGCAGGTGTCAAAGTTGATCCAAAAACTAAAAATAGAAGTACTATATGACCCAATGTAGGATATGTGATTAAGAATGCCTCCCTGCAGGTGTGGGTGACACCAACATGTTTACCGCCTGGGTAGAATATGTCATTCTCTGGTCTTTGAGGGCAGGGATATTGGGAATTGAACTCAGGACCTCACACTTGCTAGGCAGGTACTGTTCTACTGAGGTATGTCCTCAACCTGTGGATATAATAGGGAGAAAGGAAAGGCTTCTTGAGCTGTGTTGCTGTGGTTGCTTCCTGATTTTCTCCCTTCTGCCTGCCACAACATTAACTTTTTATTCTGATGTTCTTCTGCCATTCCATCTGCTTGGGACACAGTTGACTATGGAGTGAACCCTCTACAAAGTGTGTGAAAAGAAACTTTCTTCCTTTAACTTTGTCAGCTACGTTGTCACAGCGACTAGAAAAACAACCAAGACAGAGTGTAGTACCAGAGAAGAGGAGTAATTGCTATTATGTAGCAATTACTGGCTACATGGTTCAGGAGCTTCTGGAAACTGAACTCCTCTAAACTGAACTCATGTGAGATTCTGATCAGAGTTCACAAGACCAGAATGCTGACAGAAAAGCTACCAGTAAAGACTAGACCAAGGAATTTTCTGTAGAGAAGGACTGTATTAGCTATTAAACCATGTATGTTACACTTTGGCAGAAAATTTGTCTGCATTTTGCTTTTTTCCAAGGATTTTCCCTGAGGCTCAGATTAAATGTAGCAGACTAATTAATCTGAACAACGAAATTTCAAGGCAGCATGGCTACTACTGGATACTGTTAGCAAGACATATGTTCAAAATCAAGAGCAAAGACCTAGTTCAATGATAAAAACTTTTGATTTTGGCCAGAAAGGAAACCCCATTAAATTTGTAGACTGCACAAATAGAGCAGCAGACAACTTTATTGCTGAGAAGGAATAAGACAATAAAAAAATGTCTTGAGGATATCAACGAAATTATCCAAACTCTAGCCTTTGCAGTCTAAGACTACCAAAGGTGAAATATTTTGTTTAAGAAGGAAAGGACAGAACATCATGTTCCAAAACAGTGTTGGCCTAGGGAATTTTTTTTCTCAGGATTTGGTTCATAGGGCTTAGTCATCCAGGCTCTAAACCCTTACAGCCAAGAGAAAAAAAGAACTTGGATACTGTTACAACTGGAAGAAGAATTTGCCACCAACCATGTGCTGCTAGATTTAGGTACATGCAGAATGTGAGAATGGTTGGGTTAGGAAGGCTTCCCCACAGATTTCAGAAGTCAGGGAAGCCAGGCAGCTTGCCCATAAGAGGACAGCATGTGATTCTGTGAATACAAGGCTGAAGGTGCAATGGAGATTAATAAAGGACAGACAAGCCAGGAATGTGGATTGTCTGAGGAAAGCTGCAAGGAACAGGCAAAACAGGCCCAAGAAAGAAGCCAGGAGAGCTACAACTACCACCAAAGTCATACAGGTATAGCCACCCAAGGTGTTTGGAGTTTATATCTTGGCACAGATTGCCGAAGATTCAAGATGTGGAAATATGAGACGAAATGCTTGCCCTGCTGGATTTTAAACTTGTGCTGTTCCCATTCTTTTCTATCCCTCTATATGGAAGGGGAATGTTTATCTTGTTCAACTGTAAGACACCCAGCTATATCATTCTTCAGTCTACATACTAAAGAATTCACATCAGTATTCCATAGAGACCCTTGTAAACCCATGTTTATTGTTGTATAATTACAATAGCTGAAATGGGGAGCAGCTGAGCTGGAAATCAATCACACATGTGGGGTTTAAGTAAGGCCAAGCCAAGAAAGTGGAGTTTTCTGAGGCAAGACAGGAACAAGTTGTTAGGTAGGTCCTTTCTCCCTTGAGGAGAGAGCTTTCACCTGTTATCAACCTCCTATTGGTGATATAAATAAATGTACTGCAGTCATTCGGCAGTTCCTTTTCTTCCATCAGAAGAGAGGGCTCCACCTGACCACAGCTTCCTGTGTTCTGACTCTTGTCTTCATTTCTTCATCCTCCACTGTCTTCTCCCAAGGAATTTAAAGAGCTGTGCTGGATGAGTCAAGCCAAGATGTGTAATGAACATGGGTACTTATCAACAAATGAATGGCTAGAAAAGCACATATACAAACTTAAATGAAGAATTATTGAGTTATAAAGACAAACAAAACTGCATCATCAACAGAAAAATAGATCATCTGAAAATCATCTTGTTAACTGACATAAGCCAGACTCAGAAAAACAAGCATGTCATTTTTTCTATATGTGGAATCTAAAAACAATGACATTAAGAGTGGCAATAAGAATACTATTATTAGGCAAGAGGCAGGGAGTAAGAATGAGGGTATAAGGAAGAGCAATAGGGAAGTATGGTAAGATCAAAATATCTGCACATATGAAAATATAGTACAACACTGAAATGGAAGATACTAAAGCAAAGACACAAATATTTTACTGAGGTTAAACTTCCGAAGGAGGAAAGGTTGTTTCTCAATTAGAGTGATGTTTACAAAAGGTCACAACAGTTATGCAGTCCTACTTTCAACCCATTGAGTGAGAAATCTTTTTAGAAAATAATTATTTATCTAAGTTGTCACTAAGTACTTTTTATTATTTTAAAACAACTACATGAAGAGGCTGCATATTCCATTGAATATTATATTAGATATAGACAGAACAAAATATGAAGCTAAAACCAGAAAAAGGAGAGATATACAAAGTACAAAAATGAAGAGATGGCAAAAGACAAAATTAGCTATGACACAGATTGAGATGAAAAATTTCACAGAGTAAACAAGAAAATTGTTATTTATGGCTGACTAATACTGCACCGTGTGAATTATCATATTTTCTTTATCCATTCATTAGTTGACAAGCACCTAAGCTGAGGCTTTATATCTTGTTCCTCATGGGGAGGGGAACTGTTCAAACAAAACAGAGATTAAAACAAAAACTTGATATAGGGAGAAAGGAAAAAATGAGATAAGAGGATATAGAGAGGAGAACTGCTGAAAGATAAAAGAGCCAGTGCATTATGTACATATCCGAACTTTCCACAAGGAATATAATCATTATGTACTACAAGCACATAGTAATCAAAATGAAAACTGAAAGAACTGGACAGAATAAAAAGAGAAGAAATCCTATAGGAATGAATTTGGTGCAATTAACTATACTATTTTTATCCTGTAATAAGTACAGTGGCCTATTTAGTCTCTTTATATACATAGTCCTCAAAAATAAAAATTTCCTTTCACAGCTTCCCTTGCAGCTGCATATAGCCAGATCATTGCACTCCAACTGTTAAAGGTGTAACCAAAAGTTTTATGCTTTACATGAAATAGTCTTCTTCAGAGTTGTTCCCATCAGGAAACCTAGCAGTAGAGAATCTAAGGTCTTCTTTTTTTCTGTACTTTAGGGAAGGGTCTACAGTGTGATCAGGGTCTCACTACATTGCACTTGAAGTGATCCGCCTGTTTACAGCCTCCAAAGAGCTGGGATTAAAGGCATGTGGCACCACACCCAGTCTCAATCACCCTCTCAGCACAACACAGGGGTGAGGCTGACACAGCAGGGCCAGGGTTCTAAGCCCCAGCCCCTACGCCTGCATGCAGGTGCTGTAATCCACTGAGCTATTTCATCAGCCCTCATAAGGTCTTCTAAATTGTTTAGGCAAATCTTTCATTATCCAACACTTTCCTCCCAGAATAAAACGTGTAAATATTCTTGTATACTTCCATATACTGTTTGATGTTATAAAGCAGTATAGCATTTAAGAAGGCAATTTGGTAGCACTTGGCAACATTTAAAGTTCTTATGAATTTTTGGAGATTATATTACAGAAACAAATGTGTATGCATAAAAATATATGCATGATCAAACAATATAGGTTTTGATAGTAAAATTCTAGGAACAAACTAGGTAACTTTTCATGGGAGGGCGGGAACATCCATATTGCAGAATACTACTCAGGCATTAAAGACACTGAGTTAGAAAGGTTATGTATAAGGAGCTCCATAACGTATGTAAGAATCAAATAAAAACTTTTTTTTAGGTGGAATATTTTTTTTAAATACAATCTTACATAAAATGAAAAATTCTATGTTTGTATGTACATACAGATATGTATAGGAAAATTCATAGACAAATACTCAAACACTTAATACTGTCACTATAAAGAAGGGAGATGACAAAATCCACAGTTAAAGGGAAAATTTCAACTTTTACTCAGTGTAGCTATGGTGATCGTTAATTCTGTTCTCTCCATATCCGTAGCTCCTAGGCTTTCAGCACTGTTTGTATTTCTGGCCACACTGACTGGTGGGGTCATGATAATGGTTATGGCTAACTATTTCTGAGCAAAAGTTATTGCTCACAGTCGTATATCATTTTTAATTCAGAGTATCTATTTTTCAACTGTTATGAATTCTATGGAATAGTGTCTGTAAGTAGAATATCATGTATGCATCTTGTACAATAACAAACCATTACGAAAACAATTTGCAATGTATTAATTATTGAATTTGTCCTTTTAATTTGATTTGAAACTCTCTCATTGCTACTATTTGTTCTTCAATAAAAAATAAATTAAAATAAATGAATAAATAAATAAATCTTTATAAAGATTATATGTCATTATCTAGTTGGCTTTATCCTAGGGAAGTAATGATTGTCCAATATACATATAAATCAGTAGGCTAACATATCCCATAAGCAAAAGCAACTATAAAAATCACATGACTATCTCAGGTAGAGAAAATCGTTTGACAAAATGATCGATTCATTCATTCACAAAAACATGGTTGAAAATAGGTATAGAAAAACTAAAGAAAACAAGTATAGAAGAATCTTATCTCAATATAATAGCCATTTATGACAAACTTATATGAATAACATAATATTATTTGGGAAAGACTTTAAGGATTGTCCCCTAAAAACAGAAACAAGATAAGGATGTCCATTATCACCACTCCTGTTCAATGCATAACTTGAAAATATTAAGAGTAATCATGAAAACAGGATATATATAGGAAAGGAAGAAGTTAAATTAGCATTGTAGATGATGTGGTATACTATATAAAAGACCCAAAAAATTCCCAAAGACTCCAAGGACACAAGATCAATGCAAATTCCATAGTATTTGCTCTCTTTCTGTCTCTGTCTGTCTGTCTCTGACTCTCTCTCTCTCTCTCTCTCTCTCTCTCTCTCTCTCTCTCTCTCTCTCTCTCTCTCTCGGATTTCCCTATGCAGTTCAGGCTGGCCATCAACTCACTTTGTAGCACAGGCTGGTCTTGAGCTCTGAATGATCTTCTTGCCTCAGCCTCCCAAGAGCTGGAATTACAGGTGTGAGACACCTCACCCAGCTCAATAGTGTTCCTGCACCAATAATGAATTCACTGAGAATAAAATTAGAATACCAATTAGAAATACAATACCAAGCCAGGCGTGGTGGCGCAGGCCTGTAATCCCAGCACTCGGGAGGCTGAGGCAGGAGGATTGTTGTGAGTTCAAGACCAGCCTGAGCTACAAAGTGAGCTTAAGGCCAGCCTGAACTGCATAGTGAGACCCTGTCTCAAAAAGAGAAAAAAAAAAAAAAAAAAAAAAGAAATACAATACCATTCACCACAGCATCAAGAAAAATTACACCCTTAGAAATTAACCTAATCATGGAAAATGACAGCATTGTCAAAAAACAGGTTACACAGAACATTAGAAAATAGAATGAGAGAGACCAATATATCTAACTAACTGGGCCCATGGGGAGCTTCACTTCTCCGGAAAGCAGAGAAAAGATCCAGTGGCATGGCAGGCCTGGAACTCCTGTGGAACCAGGGCTACTGGATAGGTAGGTGAGGCACTGGGGAGCTGTGCAAGATCCAAGCACGGATGGGCGTGTTTGCGCAGGCCAATGGCTCGGCTTACATTAAGTAGGGAAACACAAAGGCACTGGCCTTGGCTATAGGCCACATGAGATTAGGGACTCCCATTCTAGGGCAGTGCCTGACTGTACCCTGCTGAACTTTTAATATAGTTCAGCAACCTTCTGCACAGGTGAGTGTAAGTGAAGGCCACACAGGGACCAGAAGTCCTGTGAGGTGGGCCTTCAGCTACACCAGACCTTTGAGGTAGCCATCCTCACACAGATGCACCCACACTCCCAGTGTGCTATTCTATGTGCAGGTGCTGCAGGCAGATGATGAGACATATGCAACTTGTGTGAATGCAGCCACACTGGCAGTGCCAGACGCTGGGATACTCATGCAAGGCTTCATGTGTGTGTGCTCAGCTGGCTTTGTGGATGGCACCACTCCAGCAGACAGCAGTCATGTGAAAGAAGCAGCTGGTGGTTTCCAGCTAGCCCTGGCCATGCTGGCAGCCTCGGGATGGATCACACTACTTGAGATAGATGCCCAGCTGCATTAAGACCACCTAGAATGGGTACTAGAAGCTGTTTCCCAGGCTTCCCAAGACATGAATATGCTACTGGACTGAGTGATCCAACAGTATGTGCATGAAACCTCTGTCTTACTGGGGAACTAATTACCTGGACACCCAAAAAAAATGAAGCCCTGTTTTCTGCTCAAAAAAGAAGAAAAAAAAAAAAAAGATATAGAATGATATGCCCTACACCTGAATAGAGAAAATCATTACTATCAAAATGGTCATATTTCCAAAACTAATACAAAGATTTAACACAATTAAGTCAAAACACTAACAGCAATTTTAAAAGCTAGAAAATAGGGTCCTAAAATTCATAGGAAACCAGAAGAAATCCAGAAAAACAAAAGCAATTCTAGAAAACAGGAACAAAGCAGGAAGCATCAAGATTTCAAATTATTATGTATTGTAAAGCTATAGTGATAAAGTCAGCATGACACTGTTGCAAAAATACACGTGTCCACCACACAAAATATAAGACTGTAGGCATTACCCCAAGCACATTCAGTTATCTGATCTTTGACAAAGGCACCAAAAGCATGCTGGACAATAGATAATCTCTTTAATAAATGATGCTTGGAAAACTAGTTATCCACATGCAGAAGATTGAATCTCAAGTCATATCTCTGACCATGTATTAAATGAAAAGGAAAAGATCTGCATGTTAAACAAACATTTAAGCTACTGGAAGTTCGAATGGGTAAAAATATTGATGACATAGGCATAAGAAAAGTTTCTGAAATTGAACACGAAATAACATCAAAATAAACATATACAATCATGGGCCAGGGAGATAGTTCCGCAGCGTAAGTACCTGCCTGTCAAGCACAAGATCCCAAGTTCAACCCACTATACTGCCCAAAAATATGGAATGATAAAATAGCATCTTCACAACAAAAGAAGCAAACCACCATTTAAAGAGACAACTGATAGAATGGGAAAACTGCGTTATTCCTTGATAAGAGCAGTATTATATGGAAACAAGATTTTTAAAAAATTAGACCCCTCAAAATAAGCAACACAAAAATGGGCCATTGAAATACAGATTTCTCAGAAAAAAGTTAAATGGCCATTAAATGCATCAAAAAAATGTTCAACATCTTTGTCCATTAGAACAATGCAAATTATATAACACTGAGATTCCGCTTTACTCCAGAAAGAATGGCTATCATCCAGAAATCAAATAACAAAAATTTCTGATGAGGCTACAGGACAAAGGGACCTTTCTATGTTGTTTCTAGGACTTTAAACATTTACAACCACTAAGGAAATCAGTATGTAGATTCATCAATTAATTAAAAATACAAATACTTTTCCATTGAGCTATTTCCTTTCTAGGTATCCTTCTGAAAGACTTAATATATTATATTGCAATGATTTTTGCATACCTGTATTTATAGCAGCACCATTCCTAAAAGCCAAATCCAGAAAGCAGCCTACCTGCCCCTCAAAAGATGAATACATAAAATAATGTGGTATTTACATACAATGGAGCTCTACTGTGTAACAAACATAAGGAAGTATAAATCTGAGTCATTTGTAGGAAAGTGAACATACATTGAGTACATAATGTTAAGAGAAATAAATCAGACACAAAGGTTGAATATTATATTATTTTCCCTATGAGAAATTTAAAAGGTAAAGAGTCAAAAAGAAAAAGAAAACATCCAAAGAAGAATAAAAAAAGAGATGGGCAGGTTCAGTGTTACCTATAAAACAACATAGTGCCCACCAAATAACTCAGTGGAATAAAGCAACTGCAAGGAGGTGCAGGGGCCGGGGATTCGACCTCCAGGCCTGCCATGTTAGCCCCACCCCCAGGGCATGTTGAGATGGCAATTGAGACTGGATGTGGTGGTGCACGCCTGTAATCCCAGCTCTGGGGAGGCTGTAAAAAGGTGAATCAGTATGAGTCGGATCTAGATCCTGAACACCCTGTAGACCCTTCCTTAAAATACAAAAAAAAAAATAATAAACCCACAGAAAAGTAGTAAGAGGAATACAAGACAAAGTAGGACAGTAGCCAAGGGAATAGCATATTTCAAGACTGGCAAATATACCTGGGTGTGGTGGCACAGGCCTGTCATCCCAGCACTCGGGAGGCTGAGGCAGGAGGGTTGTTGTGAGTTCGAGACCAGCCTGAGCTACAAAGTGAGCTTAAGGCCAGCCTGAACTGCAAAAAAAAAAAAAAAAAAAAAAAAAAAAAAAAAAAAAAAAAAAAAAAAAAAAAAAAAAAAAAAAAAAAAAAAAAAAAAAAAAAAAAAAAAAAAAAAAAAAAAAAAAAAAAAAAAAAAAAAGAATAGCCTACTAGCCAGGAGAAACTTAGCAAAAAGGGTAAGTAGCTTAACAAGGTAAGTAGCACAGCAAGAATCAAACTACATAAAATAAAGAGTTAATTAAATACATAGGTAGAAGAGTTAGGAGAGAAAATGCTCAAAAGATTAACAAATCAAGGGTAGAGCATGGAGTCTGTCATTTTGTAAAATTAAACTGCCTTTTGGGGGCCAGGGAGATGGCTCAGTGGAAAAAGTGCTTTCTGGGCAAGGGTCTGAGTTCAATCCCCAGTTCCACCAAAAATAAATAAATACATAAATAAATTAATTAATTAAATAAACTACCTTTTTTATAGTAGTAGATTGAGTTTACAGATTTTTCAGAACAATAGTAATGTTTTTTATAATATCAAAGAGACACATAAACAAGCTTTAAATCATGAGGGAGGTTACGCCCATCCTAAAAAAAAAAAAAAAGAATGTTTGTAGGAAATCAAAAAAGGGTTACTCTACAGAGCAAGAATTGAAGTGTGAGCTGCACAGTGAGACCCTGTAACAACTAAATACATTTTTAAAAATAAAATAAAAATAACAATATAAATCAATGTTAGAAATCCTGCAGAGAAACAGCCTCATACACTGGATGTGATAATATAAATTGTCATTCATTTTCTAGATGGCACATTAGCTATAATGGTTACATAATAAGTTTTAAAACTTGCCTAGTTCGGAAAACACAAATATTCACATGGAAGCATACTGTGGTAGCATTAGTCCTAATAATAAAAATATATGACATTGGCAAATACAATAAGTATTGGCTCTCACAGACAGTGCAGTATATTGAGTTCCATAGAGACAGCACCAGGGCAAGTGAGAGCTGGACAGGCACTAGGTGACTCTGTACCTCACTGAGGAAAACAAGTAAACATGGGCAAAGGAGATCCTAAAGAGTTCAGAGGCAACATGTCATTATATACATTCTTTGTGCAAATTTGCCAAGCAGAGCACAAGAAGAAGCACCCAGATGCTTCTGTTGACTTCTCAGAGTTTTCTAAGAAGTGCTCAGAGAGGTGGAAGACCATGTCTGCTAAAGAAAAAGGAAAATTTAAACACATGGAAAAAGTGGGCAAGGCTTGTTACAAAAGAGAAATGAAAACTTGTATTCCTCCTAAAGGAGAAACAAAAAAGAAGTTCAAGGATCCCAATGCACCCAAGAGGCCTCCTTCAGCCTTCTTCTTGTTCTTCGCCCAAAAATCAAAGAACATTCTGGCCTCTCCAATGGTAATATTACAAAGAAACTTGGAGGAATGTGAAATAGTACTGCAGCAGATGACAGGCAGCCATAGGACAAGAAGGCTGCTAAGCTGAAGGAAAAGTATGGAGAGGACATCACTGCCACCGGGTTAAAGGAAAACCTGATACAGCAAAAACAGGAGTTGTCAAGGCTGAAAAAACCAAGCAAAAGAAGGAAGAGGAGGAGGATTAGGAAGACAATGAAGAAGATGAAAAGCATGAGGCAAATGAAGAAGATCATTATGATAAATAAGTTGAGGTGCTGGGGAGATGTCTGGGGCTGGGGAGATGGCTCAGTGGAATAAGTGCTTCCCTGGCAAGTGTAAGGGCCTGAGTGCAATCCCCAGTTGCACAAAACTAGCACAGTTTTCCTGTCTATAAAGTGTACACAACTCATTCCTTTTGAAGAAAAAAAATTAAAATGTAAGGCTGTATAAGATTTGATTTTTACCTTCAGTTGTCTGATGCAGCTTATACAAAATTGTGGTTCTATTAACTTAATACAACTCTGCAATTGCAAAAAATGTTGCAACTGTTCTGTTAACAATTCCATATGCTTCTAAAAATTAATTTTTTTATTAAAAAAAGAAAAATACTGTGTTATGCTAGTTACACTATTTCTCTGTTGTGGCAATGATTCTACCATAATGCAAAAGTTAGGACAAAAACAAAATTTTGAATAATTTGACCTAGTATATCTTAAAAGATAATCTAAAATGTAACTAAAACTGTATATTCGAATACCCATCCCAGCAATATTTAAACTACCAAGTTTTGAAAAATCCTAATGTTCAAAAAATTATAGCACATAGTGAAATGTTATAACTGACAATTACATGCATAAACTACTTAATGGTACTTAAAATACTTTTGACATTATGCCGGGCATGGTGGCGCATGCCTGTAATCCCAGCACTCGGGAGGCTGAGGCAGGAGGATTGTTGTGAGTTCGAGACCAGCCTGAGCTACAAAGTGAGCTCGAGGCCAGCCTGAACTGCATAGTGAGACCCTGTCTCAAAAAGACAAAAAAAAAAAATACTTTTGACATTGCTAAGATAATTTAAGATACAAGTAAACCTGCAAATCCAGCATAATATGTGTGAAAAGATATACACTTTGACATTAGCAAATCATAGCAAACTGTAACAAGCAACTTAAAAGTTCAAAAATTATGTTATATCCATATACTGAACATTTTATTAATCAGTAAAATAATTTAACAACATTACCAAATATTTATATTATGTAAATTAAAAAATAGACTACACCCACATGCCATACCCCCTGTGCACACTGAGCCAGAGAAAAAATCCTGGCATGGTTATGCATGCCTGTAATCCCAGTGCTGGGCAGGCTGAAAACAAGAGGATCACTAACTAGTCCAAGCTGCATAGTGAAACCCCATACCAAACACATAGATGTAAAAAAAGGCTACAAAATTACTAAAACTCAACATTTCAATTAATATGTATACACATACACACACTGTGGAAGAAAAGCAATACGTCTTTATATTTAAATGGTGGGCTTATAAAGTAGCAATTTACATTATATTCACTATTTTCCATATTATTACCAAAATAGACATTTTATATAAATCTGTATGTTTCAATTTAGTAAAGCCACATAGGAGTTATTACTATTTATTTCACAAGGGAGTTGTATGATTTCAAGAGAATACTGTGACATTATATGATGACAAATTAGGTAACTTAAATGAATAGGCAAAATTTACAAAAAGATGAAAAAAATCAAATTAGACCTCTAAGTAATGTATTAAATTAATAACTTAAAATTTCTCAAAAAGAAATGTCAAAGGCCAGATACCTTCACTGTTGAATTGTACCAAACACTTAGAAAAGAATTCATGTCGTCTTCATGCACTCTTCAAAAAATGTAAGCTAAACAATGCTTCCCAACTCATTCTATGAGGCTGGTATTGCTCTGACACCAAAGTCAGATAGATAAGTCCCAAATAACCTATAAACAAATCTTACATGAATATATATTCAAGGAAATTTCAAATCATAGCCTAGAAAACTGAACTGTGCAACATATAAAATAGAATTTACAGTATATCATGACCAGGTAAGTTTTATCTTAAGGACACAAACTGCATTTGACATCCACAAATCATTTTACAATTTTTTAAATGTATTTGATACATGATCATACTATATATCTTGGACTCATGTTTTCAGCCTCCCCAGCACTGGGATTACAGGCATGCACTACCATTCCCTGTCTTGATGGCCGGCTCAGTGTGCCCAATGGCATGGCTAGAGTGGCCTGTGGTGCCAGGGATCAAACCCCTATCCCTGTGCTTTCCTAAGCAGGTGCTTAGTCCACTGAGCTATCTTGCTGATCCCACAAATCATTTTATGCAATACACCATCTAAACAAAATAAATATATCATCATCTCAACTGTTGGAGATAAAACATTATAAACGTTAACACTGAAGGCAAAGTACAAAAGTAAAATAAATGATGGATAGAAGGAAACAAAGAAATATATCTCTTGAAAATGGAAAGCGATCCAGAAGACTGAGGGAAGAAAGGAAAAATGAGAAAGAAGAAAAATCACAAGGTGCTTTGTATGGGAAACTAATAACCACAATGAACATAAACAGTAAACGTTATAAACATGAGCTAAGAATAACAAATATGAAAATGGAAGAAAGCAATTTAGAGGAAGGAAGAGGTAGTTGAGTGAGAAAGGAAAGGGGATCAAAGAAAAAACAAGCTGTGTTACGTTGTACATGTCACAACTTTCTAAGACAAATGTAAACTCCATATACAGCAAATATCTAATAATAAAATAAATAAAAACTTACAAAAGAAAAAGTATTCACAAAATCCTTTATCTTTTTGTGATAAGTTACTTCTGTGGAGAAATTTATAAAGAATTCTTACAGTTCCACAACTGAAACACAAATTTAAAAATTAGAAAACTAGTTGATAGATATTTGTGAAAATGGATATAAGATATTTACTACAAAAAATGGTGCTCATTAGCTATTTTTTTTTTTGTCTTTTTGAGGCAGGGTCTCACTATGCAGCTCAGGCTGGCCTTAAGCTCACTTTGTAGCTCAGGCTGGTCTCGAACTCACAACAATCCTCCTGCCTCAGCCTCCTGAGTGCTGGGATGACAGGCCTGCGCCACCACGCCCGGCTTCATTAGCTATTAAGGAAATGCAGAGCTAGGGAGATAGCTCAGTAGAATAAGTGCTTGCCTGGCAAGTGTAGGGTCCTGAGCTCAATCCCGGTACTGCAAAGAAAAAAAAGGAATATGCAAATAAAAATGAGATATTACTTTACATTCATAAGAATGGCTATAATTTCAGGTATGATAACAAGTATTATTGAAGATATGGAAATACTGGTACTTTCATGTATTCCTGCTGAGATACTATGATACAGGTGCTTTAGAAAACAGCTTGGTTTAAACATATAATCACATTCAGAAATTTTATTTAAAAGTATGTCAATAAATGAAACAAATCCATATAAACATACATACAAGAATGTTTATATAGCAGCATTATTCATAATAATCCACCAAAATGAACAATCTAAATGACCATCAACTGATAGATCAATAAAAATATATCTATATAATTAAATCCTACATGGCATTGGAAAAGGCATAAATTAATAATACATTTTACAATGTATATGAATGTTGAAAACATACTACATAAAAGAAGCTGTTCACCAAAATAAATCCATAGATCAAATGATTTCAGTTATTTGAGATATACAGATTAGGTAAATCCATAGAGACTAATGCTTGTCAGGTAATTAAATAGAGGTGATTGTTATACAACTCCAAAAATAATAAACTATGGTATTAAATTGTAGACTTTAAATCACTGAATTGTATGATGAGTAAATAATATATAAGACTATTTAAAAACTGGTGAGGTCAGTCATTTCAAAACCATAACAGAGGCTAGGCATGGTCATGGTCACACATACCTATAAATCCCCAGCACTCTGGAGGCTAAACCAGAATATTACCGCAAATTTGAGGCCAACTTAGGATACATAGCAAGATCAAGGCCATCCTGAATTCCCATAGCAATACTCTGTCTCAAAAAAATCATAATAGAATATTAATTTATGAAATTCTTTTTTCTTTTGAGCCCTATGTTAACACATGAAAAACACAGTCCTAAATCATGTACTAAGTCACAAATATGTCATACTAAATGACAGGTAACTCAGTTTCTAGTCTCAATCAAGCCAGAACTGTTCTTATATAAATCTGTATTATAGGTACCCTTTTCAGATATTCAAGTTTTAGGTACCATGAATAGACACTAACATCATAGTCTTCCCCACATCAGACTTATGTTCCCTCATTAACATAAGGGAGTATCTGCGGGGAAGGCCCTTTTTCTCCATAGGAATATGCCAGCTTTAAATTTAGGTTGCTAAATTCTTTATTCAAATTAGAGAAGTGAAATCACTGGAGGGCTGTGCACTTTGTTGATGGTATGATCATCTGATGTTAAAGGGAAAGCTGAATTCATTCATTTAAAAGATTAAATCACGGGATGGGGAAATGGGTCAGTAAAATAAGCACTTCCCTGTCAAGCACAAGGTCCTAAATTCAATCCCCATTTCCACAAAAAAAAAGATTAATTCAAGCCAATAATCCCTTCAATAATGTTAAGTGCTTAGCTGCCCTTCTTGGTTCTCTGAGATGTCTCAACAAAAGTCTATAGAACACCACAACAGGAACAATTAAAGATTCATTAAGATAATCTGGTCCAACTGAGCCTCAGTAATTACACTACCTACACAGCAACAAAACTGGCTGGAATTCATAATTTATCTGCAATTAAAAGGTTCTTTTCACTTAGTCATAGCCTTAAGGACATAGTTTACAGACAGAAAAGTTGGTAGGGTGTCTTGATTACTTTTTACTTGTTCCTGGGACACATACCTAACACTCAAAATTGAGGAAGGAAGGAAAGGTTTAATAATCTCATACTTTGTGGAGGTTTTAGGCTATGCCTGGCTCCCAGGCATAATTGCACATGGCAAAGAGCAGCACTCATAGCACCAGAAAAGAGCAAAGAGCAAACAGAAGGGCAGCAGCTAAAGCTTCTAGCCACCCTCTCGGCTTCACATTATAAACAAGCTACTCTGGAGCTGGTGTCCTAAAACTCATACATACCCATGTTCTCCTCTTGCACAGGAAGAGGATGTTACAAACTGAGAATCCTGGCTCCCAGCTGAGTCACTTAATTGAACTTCTAAACTTTTCAAGTTGACACAATGTATCAACAGGTACAATCCACCTCTTCTCAAATTAGCCACCAGACATTTTCTTAAACCAGTTTCCAGGTACATAGTCATGCTTATTAACATTTTTAAACCTCAACAGTGTATTTACATTAGAACCATAACACTTTGCTCCTGGTGCCCCCAAAATTCATGCACATCCATTTATGCAAAAGGCACTTCGGTCTACCTGCAAGAGTTGCCAAAGTCCCAACAGTTTCAGCAATACTGAAAAGTCCCAGTCCTAAATCTCCAAGATCCAAGTCAATCTCTTAGCCTTGAGCCCCTGTACAAATGAAAAGTTAAACACTTCCAACATTCAAAGGCACAAGATAAGCATTACCATTCCAAAAGGTATGCACAGCAGGATACAAACAATTGGGACAAAAACAAGTCCACAATCCAGAAGGGCAAACATTAAATTCTCTACTTCCATGTGGAATATCTGATATAACCTGTAACTGAGTTGTGAGCTCCAAAAGCCCTACATGGCTCCATTCTTATGGCACTTCTGCTGGTAGCTCACATTGCCTTTCTCAGGGGCTGGATTTGCTCTCCCTTGCAGCTCTCCTTAGACAATCCACATTCCTAGTTTTTTTAAACTTCTGAGGTTTCCACTGAATAGGCTTCTCACTCACAGCTTTACACACTGCCCTCTCAGGAGCACATTGCCTGACCTCCAAGGCCTTCTGAAATCAAGGTGGAAGCCTTCTTAACCTCAGAACTCTTACATTCTGCATGCACCTAAAACTGATGCCACGTGGATGATGCCAAGAGCTGCTGCCAGCTGGAGCAGTAGCCAGGCATTCTCCTCTCTTGGCTGTACGAGTCAAGTGCCTGGGTCACTGAGCACTCTGACCCTGATTCTCAGAAACAAATTCTCTATGTCAGCATCATTCTGTAACCTGGTGTGGCCGGGGTCTCAATTCTGGAACCTAGTGTGGTCCCCATCTTCACGCTGGAGCATGAGGTTCTGCAGCTTTCTCCTGAAAGCAAAGTCCCTGACCCTTGTAATTGAGGCTGCAAAGGGCAAAAATCTGCCACATCCTGTGATGCCCTCAGGACATCTTTTCTACCCTCCTGTTCCTTGTCAGCAACAAAGATCCTCTCAACTGTATCTTTCTAATCCACAGCTTTATTGGAGCTTCCTTTCTGGCCAAACTCACATTTTAAATCATCCAGCTAGGCTCTTTGCTCTTGATTCTCAACATAAATCTGACTAACGCCCCCAACAACAGCCATGCTACTGCCTCAATATTCAACTGCTTTGACATATTTTTTTGCCAGATTAATCAATCTTCCATGTTTAAACTCAGCCTCAGGCAATGTTGTGTTGCTGGACACAAGCAAAATACAGACAAAGAAAAAAACAAAATACAGGCAAAGTTTAGGCCAAGCCAAAACACAAGTCATCCAGAGCCCAACAACCAATGCAGTCCTTCTTCCCAGCAGAAACCTCCTCAGCCTGGTCTTTACAGGATGGCTTTCTATTAGAATTCTGGTCTTCTGAGCTCTGAACAGAATCTCCAAAACAGAAGAGCTGTAACAGCTCTTCGCAAGTAAGAAACATCTCCTAACCTTTCCTGTCTCTTCCCATAAGCAAAATTTGTAATCCACATGATCAGGTTTAGGCATAGGAACCACCCCACTACCCCAGTACTAAATTCTGTCTTGGTTACTTTTCACTGCTTTCTGAGACAAATACCTAACATTCAAAATGAAGGAAGGAAAGGTTTATATAGCTCACAGTTGGTGGAGGCTTCAGTCTATGCGCAGCTGGCTCCCAGGCAGAGTGCCACGGGGCAGAGAGCAGCAGCTCATGGCAGCAGAGCAGAGCAAAAAGCAAAGGGCAGCTACTGGAGCTTGCAGCAAGGTCTCTCATATAAATAAGCTACCCTGGGGAAGGGGGTGTAGAATTCATATAGTGTCCATGCCCTCCTCTTGCACAGGATGAGGATGTTTACAAACTAAGAATCCTGGCTTCATGCTGAGTCACTTAATTAAACTGCTAAACTCAAGTTGACACAAAGAATCAACCAGTACACAGTTTTTATTGAGCACAGTGATCTACATTCCCTAACAATTTTCTCTTTCATTAAACACTATTAAAAAGAACCAAGTTCTAGGCACACACACCACTACTTAGCATCTGTCTATGTGGAATAATGTATTCTAAGAAATTAAATACTTCAAATATTTTCAACTTTATATATTTCACATTTCCTTAAGGCTACTATTTAATGTTTAGACAATGGTAAAAATATAAAAATACATTTGACTATCAGACTTCAAAATCAAGTATAGAGTTATAGCAGATCATAAAAGTCTATTGCTCTCATACACATGAGACAGTAACAAAACAGATTTGCTTTAATCTGACTTATTCAGTAAATATGGAAAATCAACTATGTATACTGTATGTATTCTCACCAGGCACTGTAGTACTATGAAGAAAACAGACATCAGTCTTCCTCTCATGAAGCTAACCATCTATTTGAATAAACATACATTAAATAATTAATTATAGTATTTAATTATAAACATAGTAAGCATGAAAAATTGATATCTGTAGTGCTTAGAGACCCGATCTAGTATATGATGATTAAATAAGTCTTTTTATTTTTAAAGAATACAAAAAGCATAAGAGGAAAAAAACCATAGGATTAGAAACAAGATTTCACTAAACAAAGTAATAGGAATTCAACAATGGTTGCTGCATTACAAGATGCTATCTTCAAATTAGTTGTTCAGATTACCAGATATAAATGTGTAGGATTTGTTTAAGGAAAAAAAGCAGTAACAAAGAAGTCATAAGAAATTCAAGAGGAAAGAAAATGCAGAGTAAAAAAAAAAATTGTAAGCATTGACTGCTTCTTTCAAAAGACCACCAAAAATCAACAGTGCAATTATCTAAATCATTCTGCATATATACCTATCCAACCCATTCTGCATATATACCTAAATATATCTTTTTCCCTTCTTTCATTTGTCATTTTCCACATCCAGTTTTTCCTGTCCAATGAACAATTTCTTTCCCTATCACAGTATCTATTGTATCTTTTTGAATTTTCATTACTCTTTCAGGTTCTAAAGAGTAATGAAAATAAATCTTGCTTGAAGAAAAGACACTTGGTCAGAGATTTGAAGAAATGTCAGGATTTAATTAGGCCAAGGGGAAAAAGAATAATCAATATCTAGTTAGACAGAATAACATGTACAAAGGCATAGTTAGAATGATCAAACAAAGAAAATAAAAACAGATCAACATAACCAGAACAGAACAGTACTAAGAGCAAAAGTTGAAAAGTTAGAAGTGGGCTATGGGCATAGCTCAGCTAAATAAGTTGTCTACTTAGCAAGCACAAGATCCCAAGTTCAATCTCTAATTTAAAAAAAAAAAACTGGCAGCAGCCAGAATCTGCCTGGCATCATAGGTCTTGATAAAGAATTTGCATCTTACTTTATCCTGAGTGCATTGAAAAACAAAGATTTTAAGCAAGGGAGTGATGGGATTTAACCCGCCTTTATGAAACAGATCACTGTAGCCTTGTGCTGAGAGAATTAAAAGCAAAAACAGTGGGAGTAGAGTAACATTCTCAAAAGCTGACACTACCTTTCAAATGTACTGTGTTGACATAATGGCCATTTAAGACAATGATGAAAAGACATTGCTAAAGCACTGTGAAAAAAAAAAAGAACTTAACATAGACAGAAAAAAAGGTAGACAAAATGTTGCTTTTGTACTTTCTTGATCTCCCAGAAATCAGTAGCAGGAACCCTACCTACAGACTTTCTTTGCCTGATTTTAGATCCTCTCTAGTCTCAATGTGGAGAGCATTTTGAAAGCTATTTCAGTGCTCCAGATGACAGATGGGTTAGTTTAGGGTGACAACAGTAAAAAGAAAAATAATTGATCAAAACTATATGTAAGACATAAAATATAGCTTGCAAGACAAAAACAGCCCTTTGAACAGGTTCATATCCTCTCTTCTCTGACTTCTTCCAAATAACGCCTCCCACTGAGATTCACCATTATTTCCTCTCCTTGTTTTATCTCCTCCAGTGATCATGTTTCCTTGCAAAACAACAGATACATTTCTTATGTGTATCAGGGTATTTACTTGAACTTGACTTTCTATCTACTTTTAGTTCTATTTCTATGGCTCAGTTTTTACATTTCTTGAGACACCATGGGAAACATCTGAATATCTAGGAATGCTGTCACTTCTCCTACATATTTCAGTTTGAACACTGCAGGAAAAAATCATGAGATGAACATGAGCTCACATCTTGAGAAACTACTAACAGCTGAGTCAACCTACTGTCAAAGACCTAAATAATAATGGGAACATCTCCAAAAAAAATTCAGGGCAAAGCAAAGCATTTAAGGGATTGCTTTTGGGAAAGAAAAAAAAAAAAAAAAAAGAGTATGAATTTGTATAATCTCAAGCAGGGCCCTTAAAGTCAAATAAACAAAATCTACCACTCTATTATGGAAAAAATTCAACAAATATATACTGTACTTAGTGCTGCTGTCATATATCATGGTAGGTGCTCTACAAGAAAATGCATTACAGTATAACTATATACTCTGTAATCAAATCACTTCAGTGTAATTCCTGAAAGTGTCATTTCTACATATATGCTTCAAATAAATGATTTTACCTGTCTGTGTTGAGGGGTTTTTTCATTGTGAATGAAACGACAGTAATATCTTTTCCTGTAGCTACTATTTCATGAGGCACCTCATAAACATGAAGTCCTTAAAATCTCATCTGATGGACCAGCAGATAACTTAGCACATTAAAGGCCCTGTTTAGGCAGATGCAGGGATTCAGCTTGGATCCCTGGCATGCCATGCCAGCCCCCTACACAGGGCACACTGAGACAATGATTGAGACTGGGTGTGGTGATGCACACCTACAATCCCAGAGCTTTGGAGGCTGAAAACAAGAGAATCACTATCAGTCTGATCTGTGTAGTGAGAAGCTGTAGACACTGTACTCAATACACATAAAAAAAATCCCAGGGGCTGGGGAGATGCCTCAGTAGAATAAGTGTTTGCCTGGCAAGCACAAAGACCGAAATCCAATTCCACCAAAAAAAAAATCCCATCTGACACACAGGAAGGAGAGTCAGATTGTACTAGTTGCCATCCTCCCCATCTTCTACCTTCTCCTCCTCATCTATCGCTTACAGACTAATATTGAGTAAAATATTATTGCCAGTTTTGAGGTCATGACACTGAGATTGAAAAAGTTAAATAAGTTGCCCTAAGATGGGCTGGCAAGATAGCTCAGCGGTCTAGAGTGCCTCCCAGGGACCGCGATTCGAGCCCCAGCACCACATGCCATGCCAGCCCCTCCCTGCAGGGCCGGCTGAGCTCACACCCCACCCCCGCGAAAAAAAAGAATCCGTGATGTGTAGCGAGACACTGTAATAAATAAAGGAATTAAAAAAAAAAAGTTGCCCTAAGATAACACAGCTATACAATGTGAAGTTAAGTTGGCATTCAAACCTAAATGTCTAAGACTTAAAACTAATGTGGGTTTTCCCCAATTTGATCATGTCAAGAGAAACCATAGGAATTCTGGGTGAAAATTTCAATTACACTTTAAACACCAAACTGTAGTAGCCTTTTCTGCTTGCAGGGAATGAACTGGGTACAGAGAAGGGTGTACATTTTCCTCATTGGTCCCTTTACCCTCTGGTTCATCTTACACT
Organism: Ctenomys sociabilis; assembly: GCA_004027165.1. Classification (NCBI taxonomy): domain Eukaryota; kingdom Metazoa; phylum Chordata; class Mammalia; order Rodentia; family Ctenomyidae; genus Ctenomys; species Ctenomys sociabilis. The sequence goes on from PVKA01023950.1 coordinate 26,372, forward strand.
TTGTTTCTCTTTTTCTTTTTTTCTTTTTTTAAGACAGGGTTTCACTATATAGTTCAAATTGGCCTTAAACTTCCTTGTAGCCCAGGATGGCCTTGAACTTGCAGAAATCTTCATGCCTCAGCCTCCCAAGTGCTAGGATCACAGGCCTGTGCCACCACACCTAACCCTTCTCATTCTTTTTATAGTTGGATGGCCTCTACTCATGTGTTGTACTTAATAGCTTTCCAATTTGAGCAAATATCTCAAACTATGCCAGGTTTGTAACTTTCTGATATAAATTTTTTAATATACATTTCTTCTTACCCTGATACAGAGAGACAAGGAAAGGAAAAATGATTAGTACACAGAAGAGACAATTAAGTGGATATTATCACATTACTATTAGATAATAATATTGATATAGTGGTTGTCCGTAGTACTAGAAGCCGACATAATATCCTGTCCAACCACCATTAGTGCAAATCTTGCTTCTCATAGAATTATGTAGAAGCATGGCGTTATCTACCCCAACTGTACTGTCCATCATGATTCTCCCTTTCTATACCCCTTCCTTTGTCTACACCTGTCAGAGATGGGCACTCCATTGTCATTCAACCAATTTAGGTGCCTGAACTCGACGACACAATCCAACACAAGGTAAAAAGTATTAACTATTGAATCCTTGATATAATTCAGGTAACTTACTCAAACTTATACCTCTCTACCACATATGTGTGTGTGTGTGTGTGTGTGTGTGTGTGTGTGTATAAAAAGTAAGATACATAAACAGCTACAGTCTCTTAATTTACTGATAAGAGACATCTGCTATAATGTCTGTAAGTATAATATCATGTATACATGTTGTACAATACCAAAATATTATGAAAACAGTTTGCAATGTATTAATTTATCGAATCTCTCTTGTTAAGATGTCTTAAAACTGTCTCATTGATATTTGTACTTCAATAAAATAAAATGAATAAATAATAAATGAATAGATAAATAAAACAAAAACAATATGCAATGTATTAATTATTGTAACTGTCCTACTAACCACTATTGAAACTGTCTCATTGCTATTTTTCTCAATAAAATTAATAAAAAAGGAAAAAAATAATATTGATATAGACACTAACATAATAATAACATATTAACAGCATAAAAGAAACCACTAGAATAAAAATGATTATAGTGATTCTCTTTGTCCTGGACAAAAATACAGGCTTCAGGATTTTACTTTGTACCATCATCAACTATATCATTTATATAAATGTTAAACTATATCCTTTATCACAATGTTTTGGTTTTGTGTTGTACAAGAGTAAACACTGCTTCTATATTTTAGCAAACAAATGATTTAAATAAACAACATGATTTGGTAGTTAAGTAGGCAAATCAATGAATATGAGCCTGGGAGGATGGATGCATGGATGGATGTATAAAAAAATAGCTCATGTTCAAGTTGTAATTTTAAATAAACAGAAATTACAAAAAATAAGGCAGGAGTATCTTCAAAATATATTGGTTTTAGAAGAGGACCAGCCAAATAGCTCAGTGGATTAAAGTGCCTGCAAGCAGGCACAGGGTCCAGGGGTTCGATTCCCAGGCCTGCCATGCTGGCCCTGCCCCTGGGGCACACTGAGATTTTGCTTGGTGATGCACACCTGTAAACACCCTGTAGACCCTTCCATAAAATAAAAATAATATATATATATATATATATATATATATATATATATATATGTATGTATATATATACATACACACACACACACACACACACACATATGTGGTAGAGAGGTATAAGTTTGAGTAAGAGTAAAAAGACAAAAGCATTTTCCAATATAGTTTAAACATAAAATAGCAACTCCTTATCAAATGTTCAAATAGTACAGAAATATAGTAAAGAATGAAATATAAATTTAAATGAAAATAAAAATACCTATTAGTCTTAATTATTAATTATAAAATTGGATAGCTTATTTATTTTTTTTTTAATTTTTGGCAGAACCAGGGATTGAACTCAAGCCCTTGTGCTTGCCAATGAAGTGCTTATTTCACTGAGCCATCTCCCTGGCCCCTGGACAGTTTTTTTTTAAATCTAACTCTTTATGATGACCCTCTTCTTATGTTAGTGCAAGAATATCTACTGCACACTTTCTAGTGAATGCAAAGTGCAGCAATGCCTGTATTTTCCATAGATAATGCAACTAATTAAATCATCCCTAATGATACATGCTTATCAGACTCTGTGATATCATAGTGTTACAATGAATATTATCTATCTAGATATCTATATATTTATTCCACATGCAGACCTTTCTGTGAGATAAATTATAAGAATGATGGGTGCAAAGCTAAATGGATTTTATATTTACCAAGTATTCTCCAATTAACCCACTGGCAACTTATATTCTTCCCCACCAATAGTATATGAGTAATTATTAAACTTACATTCTCTTATATGTTTCTATTTATAGCTGTCAATTATGAGTTAGTCATTTTATATATTTATAAGCTATTCATTTTAAATTCAATTTTATATTTACTTATGTATTAAAACACAAAATTGCACAAGTTATGGAGTACCATAAGAAATTTCAATACATATATACATTGCATAGTATCTAAATCAGTGCAAATGTATCTATAGTACAAATACTAAAAATCTTTTCTTCTAGCTTTTTTGACATTTCAACTTTCATCTCTTTTTCTATTTAGATCCTTGTTTTTTAAAATGATCTCTATAAAAGTTTTTCTATATTTTTTGTAAATTATTTTATCAGTAAAATGAGTTTTGTTTTTTATTTTGTTTTGTTTTGTTTTTCATTTTGTTTTGTTTTGTTTTTTGGTAATGTATTTGGTTGTTGCAGGGTCTCACTATGCATCTGAGACTCAGTGACAGCCTCCTCAGCTCGGGGATTACAGGTATGTGCCACCATGCCATCTCTGGCCAGCTTAGTATGCTCCACGGGAAGGGAGGTTGGCATGGCAGTTGGTGCTGGGGATGGAAAGTTGTCCCTGCACTTACCTAAGCTTGCCTAAGCAGACGCTTTAGTCTGCTGAGCTATCTTGCTGACCCTTAAAATGAGTTTTAACATCAAAAACTATCTAAAAATGTTTTAAATGTAAAAAGTGTTTAAAACTGTTCCTTTTTTCCCCCTAGAACCGGGGATTGAACTAAGGCCCTTGCACTTGCCAGGGAAGTGCTTATTCCACTGAGCCATCTCCCCAGCCCAGATTATGTAAAATGTGATCTTCATTGTCACTGACTATTTATCGTGTTTTGATAATCATTAAGCCAAAGAATGTATGAGGATGGGACAGGTTCACATGAACTGCATCAACACCTGAACCACTTAAAAGAGTATATACTAAGGTTAATAATTCTTTTTTTTCTTCTCATTACTTTGTTAATGAATGGACAGGAAAGTGCTTGTTTGATCAATTGTTCCATTAGCAAAAGACTGCATATTTCTCATTTATAGTACATGGCCAGCATCTGGAATTGGCCTGTTAGATGGCATTATTTCAAATGCAATAAACTGAATATCATTTCAGCCCCATCTTCGCCCTTCATCCTGCAAATGACTTAGCTGTTTCTCACTCATTTTGAAAAGTATGGACGTAAACTTGTTTAATCCTTTATACTTCCCCCAAAAGACTATATGCTGACTGGGGTCATCACCAAATCCAGAATGAGAATGGATTTCGTAAAATGTCTTCTAAACTAGGCCTCAGGGGTCAGCAAGATAGCTCACCAGTCTAAAGCACCTGTTCAGGCAAGCTTAGGCAAAGCACAGCAACTGCCATTTGATCCCTGGCACCACACACCAGGGCAACCCTGCCCCCAGGGTGGGCTAAGCCGGCTACACACAAAAAATAAAATAATATGAATAAAGTAGGCCTCAGGGGATGGGAAAAGATCCCTCAAGCCAGTAGGAGAAGAGGGGGAGAAGAGAGGAGGGGAGAGGAAGGGAAGGGAGAAGAGGAGGGGAGGGACAGACACTAATGTTCTATCATTCAATACAATAGTGGAAAGAAATATAACTGAATCTTACTAGCCATAGAAAGCTGGTTTTAACATACTACTGTTCTTGTCTTCACTTTATAGGCCCAGAAGTACATTTCTGGAGCTATTCCTGAAGCATATCTATATTTTCTTGGGATCTAATATATATTGAAAGTGGTGTAACTTCTACTAAACATTCTTGGACAATGTCATAGATGACAGACTATAACACCAGATGCCTAGAGCTGCTGCTGTTGCTATTCTCTCTTACCTAGAAAAACACAGAATAGTCTTCCAACAAATTAAAGCATATTTTCCTTACTGTCTAGAAGTAACTGCCATCAATAGATTATTCTATGCTGTGAATATTAACAGCATTACAATGAAAATATAGGCTTCGGGTATTAAGAAAAAACTTTAAAAAAACACGAGTCTTAAACAGAAAGGTGCATCAAATAACTTGGAGATCAGCCAAATAACTTAGTGCTCATAATACAAAAAAAGTAAGACTGTGAGTAGAAACACAATGCAAAAGTCAAAAACCTTATTTGTTTAGGAGATGCAATACGAGACCATAAACATGGCATTTTCTTGTTTCAACAGGAGACATCTCTACGCTCTTCAGTGATATATTATTGCAATGACTAAATAGGCACATTTTCCTGAGTTTTGCCCTGTAAGCCATTGGAGGCCCTCAGACAGTCTCGTGCAGCTAAAGTGAGCATAGCACTTAAGGTCAAATTTGCAGTTGGATCACATGGAGGCCACTGATATTTGTTTAGTTATCACATGCATGAATCAGAGGTTTCACCTTGACTATTGTATACCAGAGGTAAAGAAGCAAGATTAATGAAAAGCTCAGAGCCAGGCGTGGTGTTGCATGCCTATAATCCCAGCACTTGGGAGGCTGAGGCAGGAGGATTGTTGTGAGTTCAAGACCAGCCTAAGCTACAAAGTGAGCTTAAGGCCAGGCTGAACTGCGTAGTGAGACCCTGTCACAAAAATACAAAAAAAAAAAAAAAAGAAAAGAAAGAAAAGCTCAGGTGAAGACCATATACTAATGAAAAGAGAGCTACCATCAACTTCTAGTGGATTAGCATTACCTCCTATATAAAAATAAGTAGTTAATGATGAAAGTGGAAATAAAATTGTCTTAGCTGTTCTAGCTTGCAGAGACAAAGAAGGTAGAGGTTTGGTACATGCAAATTTCTTACAATCATTCTGGGAAAGTTCCCTACAATATAAGCCAAAGCAGGAGGAAATACCTTTCTTTATGTTCACACCTCATATCAGAATATCTTTACAGTATTCTCTGCTGTTCTGTAAAAATATTACAGCAACATCAGGAAGAAGAAAAAACTCAATACACCTGGTGAAAGAGCCTCATCACAGACATATACTCAATATTATAATTAGGAAGGTGTGAATATAACAAGGCAGCCTGCCTACATTTCCAAGGCCCTATTAAAGGAATGTCTTCAAAACATGTTTTTTGCTTCCAGAGAATTGAGATGCAAAGAAGCAAAAGATAACTTTTATAATCAAGACTTATCATGTTATAACTCTCTCTTTGGACTACATAATGCTCTATACAACATGACTTCACTAAGTTAACCTTATCAATAGTTAATTTAAAGCCAAAGTGTCTTTATGTTTTTATTTTTTATTTTTTTTGTCTTTTTGAGACAGGGTCTCACTACGCAGTTCAGGCTGGCCTTAAGCTCACTTTGTAGCTCAGGCTGGTCTCGAACTCTTAACAATCATCCTGTCTCAGCCTCCCGAGTGCTGGGATTACAGGCATGCACCATCCCAAGTGTCTTTAGAAGAAAGAATTAAAGATTTTTTAAGGTAAATAATTCCCCATGCAAGCTAAAATCATAAGTCAAATGGCCCATATCATTCCATTAATTGACAACATATGGCACAGCTACTAAATTCTGATTATAATCCACCTTGCCACAGTTACATATTTGCACCTTCTATTATTCCTTTCCTTCTGTATTTCTTCTTTGTGAAAGGGTGCAAATGATCAATATCTCTCTCAATTAGTTAACAAATACCCATTATAACTAATATCCCCTAGTATTAATTTATTGTAATGAGACCATAAAACCAACCCAGCTAGAATTTCTTTGGGTACTTGAGATTTGGCAATCATTAAGCGGTTTCAAAAGTATTGTGAAACTAATATGGATGACTCCATATTAAGCTCTGAAAAGCACAGTCAATTGCCAGGTATGGATATTAAACTGGCTAACAAAAACTAATCAGCTATCTATTGCTACCTCCCATTTTGACTCACCCAAGACATTCTTGCCATCACTTCTGATCATTTATCTTTTCTCTAAGTTAGGTAGAAGCAAGAAGTTCTTGGGGTCAGCAAGATAGCTCACTAACTAAAGTGCCAGCTTAGGCAAGCTTACACAGCCCAGAGGGACCAACATTCGATCCCCAGCACTACATGCCACACCAGCCTCACCCAGGGTGGGCTGAGCTGATCAGAGTCCTGGGCATAGTGGTGCATGCCTGTAATCCCAGCAGTGGGAAGGCTGAAAGCAGGAGGATCACCACAAGTCTGAGCTGTACAGTGAGAACCTGCAACAACCAAATACATTAGAAAAGAACTCTAAGGGCCAGCCAAATAGCTCAGCAGATTAAAGCACCTGCAAGCAGGTGTAGGGGCTGGGGTTTCGATCCCCTAGGCATGCTGAGATGGTAATTGAGACTGGGCATGATGGTGCACAGCCATAATCCCAGCTCTTGGGATGCTGTAAATGGGCAGGTCACTATAAATCCAATCTAGCAGTGAAACCCTGAACACCTTATAGACCCTTCCCTTTAAAAAAAAAAAGACTTCCAGTGTGTTATTGAATAGTAGGTGACTACTAGTGCTGATAAAGTGGTATGTATCATTATAGTGCGAAATTTTGTGTGTCTGTTAAAAATAAATTGAGTTATGTTAAAATGAGAGTACATCATCTCTTGTAATGAATGTGTTTTCCAGCAGTCAGTTTCCTGTTTTGTTTAGGATAAAAGTTAAAACCCATAAGATGGTCAACAAAGCCCGTCACAATATAACTTCCACTCTACTCTCCTGTCTCCCATTCAGCTACACTACCCATTGCTTGATAACCATCAGCTACACTGGACTTATTTTGGTGCTGCACATATGCCAAGATTTGTCTCCATCTCAGAAATCCTTGCATACTCATTCTCATTCTCTCTGTCTGTCTGTCACTGCTCTATACAACATGACTTAATTAAGTTAATTTCATTAATGGTTAACTCAATTTTTTGGTTGATATAATGTGTTTATTTTAACTAAATTTTATTGAGAAAGAAATAGCATAATAATTAATACATTGCATATTATTGTCTTCATAGCAGTTATTCAGAGTACAAGATGTAGACATATCTGGTCCAAACATTCTTAGTACAAATCTTTCTTTTCATTGAACTGAGAGAAAGTAGCTGTATATCTATCCCAACTATTTTGTATATACAGATATATTAAGGATAGAATGTCTGCAGAAGAAAGAACTAAGGATTTGCTAAGGTAACTAATGACATTTTTTTTTGTCTGTCTCTGCCCCTTTCCCTGTCCCTGTCTATATAATGATGCTAATTTTACCTGACTATGTGTTCTCATCATTCAGGTCTCATTTAAAGTATATTAGTGTATTTTGTTTTGAGACTTAAGATCTCTTATTTTAACATTTTCATTGAACCTTTCTATATTACTGCTCAATAGTTGTAAATATTTTAATACTGTGATATGTATATTAAATCTATTATTATTCTCTGTCATAGCTAACACAGTATTACATATACAAGTGGTCAATAAATATGTATTTATTGTGAATTCTTGGACATCCTAAGTCCTTGATAATACTTCTTACATAATAATATAAATGCTCAATGGTATGTATCATATCCAAAGCTAAGTGAACTGATATTTTGAGTAAATGAGATAAAAATTTACTATCATTCCTATTTATGAGAGGGTAGAGTGAACATGATACTATCTTTCTATTTTCCTAGCACCAAATATGATTTGCTAATACTCTACAGAGTATTTTATATTCTAATCCTGCACCATTATGATGTATTCATCATAATAAGGTCCACCCTTAATTGTAGCTTTTCATTGTTAGCTTGTCAGATACATCTGGGAAGCAAATTATTTTCTATACAAAACATGAACTGTTGGCTGGCCTTGTGGCTCTTCTATTTCTCCAACTCTGACTTGTGATCTTAGGTTGTTAACCATCCAGAAGAAAAGCTGATTAGTATCCTGCAGCATATGCCATTCACTTTGCCTTATCTGACTCAATTGATTTTACTGGCTGTATGTTGTATTTTACTTTGTATTTCTGCTTTTCGCTTGTTATACTAGGGAGACTATACAATATTTACACATGTGTGTCTGGTTTATTTCACTTATGAGTATATGTTCAAGTGGCATCCACTTCAGTATAAATGCTTCAAACTTATCATTCTTAATAGCTGAGTAATACTCCATTATATAGAAATACCACATCTTTTTCAACC